>JAYEPQ010000017.1:21708297-21748297 GCA_036321105.1 Dracaena cambodiana
TGAAAATTTCTTCGAAAATTTCTTTTATACAGACATGTGTTTCCTAAGCAGATCTTAAAACCAATTTAAACTAAAGTGTATAAAATTTTTCCAAACTTCCCTAAAATGTAGCTAGAAAAATAAATCTATAGCATATTTCACTATATTATATTAGTCAATAAAAAATTAAAGTACATTTATTTATATTATAGTAGGCCACATTATAGCATGTTCATACACTCCTCAATGAACATCTGGAGTTTTGAACTAGGGGAAGAAACAATTGGGTATGGGATAAATTTCCGTTGGTAGAAAGATAAAAGTTGGGTACAATTTTTTTTTTTTTTTTTGGCATAAGATTATATTTGGTTTGATAGAAATTGAATGGAAACAAAAAGAAATGGAAAAAGAAAGAGACAAGAAAAGAAATAAAAATATAAGTTTTTAAAGGGAAACTAAAAAGCAAATATAGGAAAAAACAAATTTAAAATAATAATAAAAAAGAAAGAAAAATATTCTTTATTCCTATTTTTTTTCATTGTCTTACTACAATTACATGTGACATTAAGTTATTAACACCAAATAAAATTATTTTTCTAGATTATTAAAGACAAAAAGCGGTAGAAAATTTGGAGCTTCGTTTACCTTTCCCTTCAATTTTTCTTCCCACACCAGGACGGTTTTTCTATTTTTTCTCTCCCCTCTCTCTCTCTCTCTCTCTCACTCTCATACGGTCATACCAAACCACGGAGAGCTAAGGAACTCAAGCCCCTCCTCCTTGAACTCTCTCCCCTTCCGTTCTTTTTTTTTTTCCCGACTTGCAGAAAATGGAAGAACAAACTGAGATCCTCGTCCCCTTCGAGGTCCAATTCTCCGATCTCGTCTCGCTTTCAAGCCCCTCACCATCATCGCCTTCTCTGTCTTCGGGAGAGATCGCAAGGCTCGAATCCATCTCGAGCGCCATAATGCAGACCCTAGGTCCGTCGGGGCCTGGGCTGCTCTCCATAGCCGGAGTTCCCAAAGCCGACGAACTTAGACGTAACCTTCTTCCTCTCGCGAGAAAGCTCGCCCTTGTTGGAAGCAAGGATCGGGCTCGGATTCTTAAGGTAAGGGCCGCGATTATTTGTTTTGGGTCGTTTTATGATTCTTTCTAGGTTTTCAAAGTTTGTTTCTGGGAATAAAGTTTGAATTTTCTGAAGAAATTTCATGTATTTGGGATATTGCAATATTGAATTTTATAAAACGTGTGAAACTTGGTAGATTGCTTGATAGATTGAAGTTATATATTATTATTAGGGGTTTTTACATATCTGTCACTTACACTTTTAAAAATTAGAATTTAGCCTCTAAATCTTCATATTTATCATTTAGTCTCCAAATTCTTTAAGTTACCACAATTTAGTTCCCTAGTGATGGTGGACGGAAGTAATTTAGGATTTGTGGTGGATGAATTGGGGAAGAATTTAGGGTTTTGGAGGATAAATTAGGATTTGAACCTCACGTCCAGGTGAATCATATGCCCACTCTCTCACGAATCACTCGAAAAAAGATTTGATAAAGCAAATCACATGCTCTAAAAAAAAAAAAAAAAAAAAAAATTATATTTCACTCTATATTCAAATTAGAGTTTTACAAGCCATATATATAGAGAATTCTAAAGTAACAAAATACCAAATATATCCAAATCTCTAATCAAATCTAATCAAATCCTAATGCAACAAGATAATACTAAATCTAACTAAATTCTAATCAAATCCTAATTAAATCTCTATCAATTCTCCCGCGCTTGGAAATATTCACTGCCTGGTGAATAGCGATAAGAAAAAAGTCAAGTACGGTCAACTAAAATTGGTCAATCTTCTCGAAATCTGGCAAACCTTTCCACCGAACTAATATAAGAAAATCGAACAGTTTGGAAGCCAAATGTATGCTATCTGACATTTCCATGGTGGCGATGGTAACAATTGTAGAAGGTTTGGAGAGAAGTCAAAATTTGTCGCTTCTGTAAAAAATAAAGAATTTGGAATGTGAGCTGGAAAGTCACTGAAAACACGATATTCATGAACATGGCAAATGAATGTTTCTGTAGTTGACTCTGGCAGAAAAATCGAATCATCAACTTTTGGATATGTGGCAAATTGTATGCTGGACTCGGTCTCATCGCCTAAAATCTCGAAAGCGGATATATCGATTTTTAGACTCTTTTTAGGGCACCCATACTCATAATGCCAAAATTCTCCACATGCCGAACATTTGTTAGAAGGATACTGATGAGCAGAGTGTCCGTATCCTTCACACTTTGAATATTATTTAAAGACAAGATGCAGAGCATACCGTGCACAAAGAAAAAACTGCAAACGATTCCAAGTTGCCAATCAGAATCTTCTCTAACCAACTTTAATTTTGCATAATTGTATTTTTGTTCTAAAGTCAACGGAAAGTAATGGAAAAATTGCTTCAAATTGTTTTCCCAATTATCATAACCATTAGGATCATTATAATCATGAAAATATGGGACTGCATCATATATATCATACTCTATTTGCTTGAAATCGACATCAGTGTTGATATATTTTTCACAAAATATGAATCTCATATTTAAATTAAGTTCAGAAAATACCAAAATTGGAATGTGTAGATTATATCTCGAATCCGATGCGAACCGGACTTCAAATGGCTTCACAATCATCCAAAAAACCCTTAACAGGTCTGGATTCTGCTTAACGAGTCTGGAACAACTACTGCTTGTTGCTGCTTGGTACTGCGTTGCTGCTGCTGTAGGAGGATAGGGGAATTTTGGTTTTTTTTTTCTTCCTCTCTCTTTTTTTTTACATTTTTTTCACTTGAATTTTTTTCTCTCTTTTTTTTTTTATCTCTTTCTCTCTTCTTTTTTTTTTCGCGCTCGATTTTTTTTCCTCTTTTTTTATCTGTTTCTCTCTTCTTTTTCTATTTTTTTTGCTCCTTTTTTTTAGATATGATCTACTGCCAGATTTTTTTTTTAGTTTTTTTTTCAGATTTTTTTTTCTCTCAAATCTAAAAATAAAAAATATAAGAAGATGGAGATGGATTTGGACTCTGATACCTGAAGATGTGGATCTTGAACTCTGATACCTGAAAATGTGGATCTTGGGCTCTGATACCAATTTGACGCAGGATGGAAGCGATTTAGGGTTTGTGGTGGATAAATTGGGGAAGAACTTAGGGTTTTGGAGGATAAATTAGGGTTTGGACCTCACGTCCAGGCGAATCACACACCCACTCTCTCACGAATCACTCGAAAAATATTTGATAAAGCAAATCACATGCTCTAAAAAAAAAAATCATATTTCACTCTATATTCAAATTAGGATTTTACAAACCATATATATAGAGAATTCTAAAGTAACAAAATACCAAATATATTCAAATCTCTAATCAAATCTAATCAAATTCTAATGCAACAAGATAATACTAAATCTTACCAAATTCTAATCAAATTCTAATCAAATCTCTATCACCTAGCCAACTTCGCTTTACTCCTCTCTTCCCTCTTCCTCCTCTCTTTCTCTTGCTATTGGGTTCTTCTCTCCATTTTTCTCTTCTCTCTCTCTTTTTTCCTCTCTTTTTTCCCTCTTCTTATTGTTTCTGAGTTGAACTAAAGTGAAGTAACTCAGAATTATAATGGAAAATTCGGACAAAAAACATGGCTAAGAGACTAAATTGTGGTAACTTAAAGAATTTAGGGACTAAATTATAAATATGAAGATTTTGGGACTAAATTCTAATTTTTAAAGATTTAAGGGACAAATATATAAAAACCCCTTATTATTATTACTGGTTTGCTAAATATAGGTCCATTAGTTGGGATGGGTCCATTATGGAAATTCCTATACTGTAGTATGGCTATTAGGACATACACACCATGGCAAATTTGTTTGAATCTGCTGAAGAATTTAGTATGTGGTTTGAATATTGTAATACTTCGGTACAATGATTGGGAGGAAAACTGAGAATATCTTGCCAATAGACAATATTTACCGAGTATATGACCCTTAGAGGGATGTTATTGAGAAAAAGGAAAACTTGGGGTAAAGGCTCTATTGTTGTTGCAGGGAAATTTTCCTGTGATAAGCAAGATGTAGAAATGCATAAAACCATTTCTCTGAAATATATGTTTAGTGTTAAATTTTACATCATTCATTATGTGACGACCGTTTTTTTAATTTAAAAAAAGCATAAAAATTCTACTATCTTTTCCTCAACCGTTCATTCCATGGATATAAATTGGCTATGTTAAACAGAAACCATTATCAAACTTTTTCATTTTAAGTGAAAATGTGGGAGGACCCGCCTCGTTTCACCTATTAGATGATAATGAATTGAAGTATGACAACTAAAAATAGAAGAGTTGTCATAATGGCATCAGAGTCATACCCATGCTCACCTTAAATAATGCAGACTTAAGATATTTTAAATATTTGATATTGCGATCCTTCGCATGGGGATTTTTCATGCTGGCTAGCACATATTAAACAATGAATCGAGATATGAGCTCATATAGGGCATTTACTTTGAACACTATATGTGTATCATATATGTAGCATGGATAAATTTAATGGTTTTAATATCCTAGATATCTTCTATAAATGGTATAACACGACACAATGGAAAGGAAACACAATATATTAAAAATAAATCAGGGAACAAGTTCAAACTAAACTTTAGTACATAGATAATAAATTACAAAAAAAAATTGCTTTTAAGAGATAACATCAATAGTTGATAAGGTGACGATAGTTGCAGTGACAACAAAGGTAACCACCGCTCTAGTGGCACCGACAGCAATAGCCAAGTGTTTAACAAGGAGGAAATAAAAAAGAAGAAGAAATGGAGAACTTGAACAAGGGTTTTGAAGAATCGATATTAGCTGAAGAATCTTAAGAAACTTTCCTCTCTCCATTGTAGAATCGATATTATCGATTGTTTTTTTTCCCCTTAAACATCAATGGCTTGGATGTCTGATATAGGAGAAAAAAAATGAGAGGGTTATCAATATGGGGCAATTAGATGTCTAAGTTTTCATAGAAAAATAGATAGCTGGGATGATTTTTTGAGGGAAACAAGTAAAAGGGAGATCATCTTAAAAAACATAATCTACTATTTTGCTCGTTAACAACATCAACATTGAATGTCGCTGTTGAGAAGAGACGAAACAAAAATTTGTATGGATTTTGAAAATTGTAACACTCAAGATGTACTTCACTAATTTACAGACATTACAATGATATTTCTGGGGAGTGTGATGATGGAAGTATGTTCATAACGACTATTTTTATTTTCGTTGACTGTCTGACAAGGATTTTGAAGTTGAGGAAGGACTATCTCTCTTCTTTGATCTTCAGGAACTGAATTTTCGATCCCTTCTATCCACATACTCGAAGTGGTTTTATAATTTGGACAGTTGTAAATTCCCCTTCATTTGCGGGGATCGTGGTAGAATTGTACCATGATCTGATCAGTTTGAATAACCATACACCAGTGAGGATGGGATATCTTCGCTGGCAGAATTTATTTTCTCGGTCGGCGAAGATTGGATATTTTCGGTAGCAGAGATGACTTAGTCATTTTTTATTTGTTTTGGCGGAATTGTTTTCTTTCGTCTAGTAGAGATAAGATGTCTTCGCTGAGAGAGATGGACTCCGCCTTTAAAATGTTGAGATATGTCTAGGTTGGTGAGGCTGCTTCGTTTGGTTGGCGATACTGGGACTCTTTGTTTAGCAAGGCTTAGATTCTTTGGCGGAGATGGTCATAAGACTGGATTGTATTTTTGCCAACTCAGCATGTTGATTTGTTGGTGACATTTGGTTAGTCCAGTCAACAATTGATGATTTTTTTTTACCGCCTACACTGCTGACTGAGATGATTTTCATAGGAACACAAATAAAAGGGGGAACAAATAAAATAGGGGGCAAAAGACTTCAAACTATTTGTTTTTAGAAATAGTAATACATAGATAAAGAAACTAATCATATAAGTATAACAATACAAGTATTTGTTGTTTTCTTGTATAAACTCTATTTTTTGAAGATGGTGTCCAAAAATTTCCATATGAAAAGAAAATAGTTCTCATCATATGTAAAATTCAATTTCCAAAAAGAATATGATGCTAACAAAATATTGATCACTTGATACTGATTAAGTAATACGGTTTTCTAAAAGTTTTATGCATTATAAAAGTACGTGAATACTATTGTAAAAGTTTCTAACTTTAAAACTTTATTAACATAGACCATTTCCCATAAGTGTCGAATGAGTTTCTCTACAATATCTAACAAATTTATGTAAAGTGTTGAAATGATTTCTTATATTTTCATGATATGATATGGTATTGATGTCAGAAATGGATACGGGAACACATATTTCACTTAAGAGCAAGTGTTCAGTCATATAATGTAAGCCTTTTCCCATCACTATGGAGTCGATTAGGAGCAACGTTTCATGAAGAATTTGATGAAGTTTTATACTAACTGGAGTTCTAATGTCAACCCTCTCAAGAATACGACCAACTTCCTGGTTAAGGAAACTATGAAGTTAATAATTTTATCCTAAAAATGCCAGTTGGTAGCCCTTAAATTCTCCTAGAATGCAGAACATCTAGAAGAAGGGAAAGAAGATAAATTTGCTATATGGTAGCACATTCGACTCTCAAGGCATACACAGAGCCAAGAGGCAAACACAGTGCACTTCCTTTACCCTCCAACCTTTACATCCTTACGTTTACGTAAAATACCTTTAGTTACTGTCCTTCTAAACTTGTCTACGTGCAAAGCTCAGTAATATCATTTGTACTCCAATAACTCCTCCAAGAACCTAAATCCATCAAACTCTAAGCAAATAGATTAGACTACAAAAATAATATTGCAAACCCATTGTGCTCTTAAGGAAACTGGGTCAAGCCAGTGCAAAGTACTAATCAATATGTCGTGTATTTTCTTTCTTTATCCTTACCTTAGCAGTGGTTTCCTTTAATCATAATCAGGTATATCTGGGACTTATAATGTTACTTATATTCTATGATTTTGCATTACCAGCAATTGAATTGCATTCTTTGTTGCATTGTGGAGAACCAAAAATCCCTGGTTCACTTGTCATGCAATTACTAAACATCAGGCTGATCGTAACCTATGCCTGTAAATGATCGCAAAAGAATAACTGCAAGTAACAGATAATTACGAGTTATAGATAAGCTCCTCTATTTGTGTCTCTCCTCCAGTACAGTTTATTTTCAGTTTGTGATGAATGCAGTAGTTTGGTTTTACCTGCAATCCTTGATATCAAAGGTTTGCAGTAGAGTTCTCTTTAGAAACATTTGTTCGGAAAATTTTGGCTTTTCCCTGCTTGCTGAGTCGTAGTCCCTACGATCAATAAATATTTGGAGTTGTAATTAGAACTTTATACCCAAACTATTGGCATATGATACGTAGGACACCTCCCAGCAAAAGAATTGGTGTGTCCAATTGTGTCAGGCACAACACCTCCATCTGCATGTCTACCACTTTTAAAATCAGAACCTCTATTTTTATAAAAAAAATATTCACTGGATGTAGTATGCTATGCCACAATTGACAAGAACTAAATTTTCAATGCTTCTTTTGACTTTTCTAGCGTCTTTTGTGGATAATAACCAAATACATATATTTGTATGAGTTAGATGTACACGCATATGTAGCTCTCCTTGTGTCTACATATTGGAGGCTTGCCACGTCCGATGCCCCCTATCTGTGTCCGCTGGTAGTGGTAATATAGAGTGGAGCATGACACTCATGTCTGTGTCCACTTATCCTAGCTTTTTTCTCCCTTTGCTAGCTAGGTTGAAGTCCCTATGGTATTTTTTTTTAAATTTTTTTTTGGGGCTTGCACTTCAATTTGCTGGATACTATAATATGCGCAAAGCAACTTGTGCCTTCATTACGATTTTACAGTGTAATCTTCATTTCAATACTATTGTCATTTTAAGGTCAGTAAGTTTGATAAGTTATAGAAATGCAGGAGCATGGTTTAGGCAGTGATGTTTCTTTAAAGGACCCAGATAGAACTGTCTCCTCCTTTGCCTTGCAATTAAAATACGGGCAGGATTCCAGTTTAGAATTGTTGTCGTGTGATCCAAGGAAGATAGAGAAAGATAGTGGCAATATAGAAGAAAAATCTTCTGTTCATAGGTTGCAGGAGCTCCCTGATCTTGAATTTAAGCACCTTGGGAATACTTTCAAAGAGCTTGGGCACTACATGTTGGAACTTGGACTTCGGCTAGCACGAGTATGTGATAAAGCCATTGGTGGTGGAGAGTTAGAACAAAGCATTATAGATTCATGCACAGCTAAAGGACGTCTTATTCACTATCACTCCATGGTGGACAACCTCATCCTCAAAGAGGGCATAAGGAAAACCAATGGAACTATAAAGAAAACAAGGCCAGTTACATGTATTTCTTCAGTTTCTACTGAGTCTAAAACATCAGCAAACAAACTTGTTCCTGAATGGGGAAGGGTTGCCCTAGATGAACAACCAAAATTGGAAGATCTTTGCACTAAAACAGTCGAACCTAGATGCTGGAGGACTTCAATTTCTAATCTGTGGCAACAGTGGCATTATGACTATGGAATTTTCACTGTTCTCACTGCACCGTGGTTTATATCATCTATTCCCATGGAGGACTGCACTTGCATATCGAGCTCTCAACCTTGCTTTTCTCCAGATGAACATACATATTTGCTATTGTTTGATGCTACTGAGAATAAGATCCGTTTGGTGAAATCATCACCTGAAAACTTTATCATTCAGGTTGGGGAAGCAGCTGATATCTTATCTGGAGGTAGACTTTGTGCCACTCTTCATTCTGTTGGAAGGCCCATAGAAATTGAAGATTTAAGTAGGGAGACTTTTGCTGTTTTCTTGCAGCCAGCTTGGAGTAGAACTCTCTCGTATCCTGAACACCTAAATGCCAGAACAAGTCAAGCAGCCTTACCCTCAAGCAAGGAAACATGTTCTTCAAAATCGCAGCAGTTAATACAAGAAATCCTTAGAAAGATTCCTCCTCTATCTTCTCGACTGAGAGATGGGATGACATTTGCAGAATTTTCGCGTGAAACTACCAAGCAGTATTATGGTGGAAGTGGTGTGCAGTCTAGAGACAAGTGAACCTTTAATCATTTACAGTTTGACATTCTAACGTCAAAATCATTTACAAGAGGGATCAATTTAAGCAAACTCGACAGCATTAGGAGCTTTGAATTCTTTGAGGTTACAACAGTTAAAAGCTAACAGGTAACTGAAGTATATTTGTAAGCAATCAACACCTTCATAGTTTTTTTTTACAAACTGAAAGCAATCAACACATAAAGTTAAAAAGAAATGGCAAAAACAATGCAGGTCTAGAAACTTGAATGGATGAAGCCTGTGTAGTGATGATCAAATCCTAGATACCTACAATTTCTTCTTCCGAATTCAATTTCAGGTATTGTTCCCCAGAAGTTTTATTTAATGTCTCTAGTTCAAGTTTGCTGTTATTTGCTTAAACCTGGAACGTAAAGAAAAGTTTAGTTCAGTTTTGTGCCAATTTTTTCCTGTGGTAGAAAGAAGCGACATGAAAAACTGGGCAATGGGGGTTCACAGATTAGGAGATTCTCATATCATATGCTACTAGGGATCTGCAATAGCTGGTATTGGTTAGTACAGTGGTCGTTGAACCACATTCACTGTCTTGAAGAGACGTTACATCTATCAAGCTTGAGATGTCATGGGAACTGATACCCATTTGCTGTCAAACCCACTTGAGAAGAAGACTGTTTCATCTTAACACCTCTAGGAATATTTTTTCCCTCAGTTGATGGTCTCCATCTGCTTGACCGCCTCTTATATGATTCAAGTCTTTGCCTCGGGGCACTCTGAGACTGTGCTTTTGCTCTCGAAGACTGTGTGTTGGCCATGTAATTAGGGAAGAAGGGGTAGTTGACGGAATCATGGGTTACATCAGGCTTTGAGAGCGCTGAGAACTACTGGGGGCTGCTCTGTGCTGTCACAAAGGAGAATTCTTCGAAATGACCACTGCAAGTTTTTGGGCTTAAATCAGTTAAGGCTGACAGGGATGGTGAGTGTTGTTGGTTGTCTGCCTTGGAAGGTGTTCATGAACCATGATAGTTGACAGAGTGTGTGTGGTCAATTCTTTCTGATTGGGGGATCGAATAGCTGTTTCTGCTCTTCAAGCTATTTCTTGGTTCACCGAGATCCATCTCCACAATTTTGATGTTCTCTTCTGCATTCTTTTCCATCTCCTGCATGCCAATTCATGAATTATTTGTAAAGTTGACTTATTCTTTCACTGTTCTGGTACAGTTCTAGGTGTCAGATTTAATCTATTTTAATGTGTTATAAACATTCTGGCTTAAATTCACTCTCAAAAGATTTTACATGCTTGTCTCTGCAGTTAACCTCTATATCAGGTTGGTTAAATGATATTTCAATATGAGAAATCAGTGTCCCACCCGCTCTCTTTACTGCAGTTATAAACTGCAAGGACATGATGAAGGCTCCAATGCATTTTTATTATTAAAAACTTGACCAAGGAATTCAGATTTTGAAGCCTTGAGGAGAACATGTGCAGATGGTAGCATATGCACATGTTAGAAATGCAAGTCTGATACTTTAATGCAAAATATCTTTCCTATGATTATGTCTTTCTTTTGTAATTAACATCAAATCTAAGCAACATTAAATTTGCAGGATGCTCACTTACATATGATCGCTGGAATCTTGGATGTTGTGGTGATCTTCTGCTATTTGGCAGCGGTTGTGAGATGGTTTGTGCTTCCTCGGCCATTTGTACCCTCTGGGCTCAAGCTCTGGCTTGAGCTTTCACCAAAGCTTGCATGTGTTTGAGAGTGTCAGTGGCTTGCCTCCTGATCAGGTGCCCCTTTATCAATGCTTGCAGTTTCACTAGTCCTTTCAGTGCACATAGGGCTTTTCTTGCCTGGAGAAACATAAAAATCAGATGTCATTTCAATTTTACTTTAAATTAGTTATTTTGTTTCTTTCTATTATTACCTTCCATGTTTAGTTAGTTCTTCTATTTATGTTGCACGATGAAGTGATGAACAATCAATTCTTCTTCTAAGTACTTGTTGTTCTGTATCTAAATACATGGGTTGTGTGTTTATCTTTTTTATTACTCACTTCAGAGCCAATTCATAAATTTTATTAATCACTTCAGAAGTGACATCATGATTTATGAATTGGTTCTGATTCAGAACCAATTCATAAATCATGATGTCATACGAGTTGATTTTTTAACTTTTGTTCTAATGCACGCACTTGGTGAAAATTCAAGAAAGCTTTAAATCATAGAAATGAGTTAATTAAAATTATAAACATCTGCAAGCCACAAAACATTAAAGCTGAATATCAACATCCTCAATGGTGCTAAAACATCATATTCAGTGTCAACGAAAAAGTTGTGCTTTCAATTGCGTTCTTTTTTGCTTGGAGTCATGATGATTCTGTAACTAAACATTTTTTTTATTTTAAATGTCTATAGTCTTATAGTTGGATGTATTGGTTATATTGTCATCGTATTCATTTTGTAGCCAATTCATATAAATCTTAGTTTCCTAGATAGAGTTTTACTTTTATCGAAATACATAAATGGTGATTTAAAAAAAAAAAAAATCCCAAGTGCAGTATGAAAATTCAAACAATGACTAATTCATAATTTTTTTTCTAAAATTTCAGAAGGCCTTTTGATTATCTAAAATATCTTTGTTTTATAATTATTTTTATAAGATGCAACATCCTTATTCTGTAACTAGAAATATCTGTAATTAAGGAGTGATGAAGGATGACGATATGCTGAATATCAATATCTTCAGTATGCTAATGATATGACTATTCCTAGCCTCAAAGCCAAAGTTTAGCATCTTCAATTGCATTTTCCGTTCTACTGATTATCATTATGTTATATATAAACATTTTGAAAGTAGGAAGGAGAGGATACCAGATAAGATCGAAAATAAGCCTGGATTTTGATGGCAGCGGCTTCTTCAACTGCCTTGCTTGTCCTTCCACCATTGCTGATGGCTGTCAGCTGGACGACTGCGGCTGCTGCCTGTGCTGCTGCCAGAGCATCATCAGCTGCTGCAGCCGTTGCCGCTGCCACAGCCATAGCATGCCTCCTCTGTTCAAGGTTGGACTCGCCACAGCCATAGCATGCCTCTTCTGTTCAAGGTTGGACTCCGAGTGTCCATTGGTCGAGGCCATTGCACTGATACTTAAGTCCACTGTATTCAACACCTCTCCACCTGCTACAGATCTCTGAAAACTCCATCTTATCACTTTAGAACCATTTGCCAGCTCCTCCCATTGTTCATCCAGAACTTGCCTCAGTAGTTCTCTCTCCTTTAAGCCTCCAGCAAATGCTATTATGTCTTGTAATTATATCCATTTGACCGAATTCTTCCCTCTTCCAGTTTCTATCATGACACCTCCATTCATTGGATGATCTGTTCTATTGTTTGTTTATTGCCCTGTCCTCTGCAATATTAATCCAATGGGCTTGTCTTTTCTTAATGCCTCTTCTCTTCACTTAATGAGACATATTATTCTCCAATCATGGGGGAATTTTATCAAAACCTGAGAACTCACAAAAATAGGACTGGAACCCACTGTTAGACTGCTTCGAAAAGAGGCTGGAAGCTGGAGAGGCAACTTACTTTCGTTGGGAGGAAGGGTGGTTATACTTAACGCAGTCTTATCTACACTGCCACCATTATATTATATGTCATTTTTTTATTACCATGTTGGGTCAGAAATCAAATAGACCGAATCAGAAAGAAATTTTTATGGAGTGGGACATCAGATTGTAATAAATATCATCTGATATTATGGGGGAAGGTCTGTAGACCTAAGAAAATTTCAAATGCTGTGGGGAATAAGAACTTGAGCGGTATCTGTGTGCGCCATCAATCATGCCAAAATACAATTTTTCGGCCATTGCCTAGTTTATATTCTAGGCTTGACCAGATTAACTGCTTAGACATTATTAACTCTTTCTAGAATCCAGAGGTCTGGACTGTTTTTTGACACGGTGTGTGCCATGTGTCACTTCTAGGACAATACTTTGAGTATACTAGCTTTTAGAAGGTACCCTCAAGGCGTGATAGGAGATGCCATCATCATTTAGCCATTAATGATAAGTTGAAAATTCTGAGGTTCAAGACTTCTAAACCCCCTGCCTTCTTAGGTCTATAGACCTTCTCCAATGATATCAGATGGTATTTATTACAATCCAATGTCCCACTCCATAAAAAATTTCTTTATGATTCAGTTTATTATGTTTCTGATCCAACATGGTAATAAGGACATATAATATAATGGTAGTGTGGATAAGACTGCGTTAAGTATAACCACCCTTCTTAGGTCAAAATGCAAAAAGCTAGTATACTCAAAGTATTGTCCTAAAAGTGGCACATGGCACACAATATAAACTGGACAATGACCGGAAAATTGCATTTTGGTATGATCGATGGTGTACACAAATACTGCTCAAGTTTTTATTCCCTGCAGTATTCTAACTTGCCTTCAACAAAGATGCACTAGTTAGCTCTCTATGGGGGAGAGCAAGATGGAGGTTGAGTGTCTCTCAACCGATTTCGACTGCAGTGGAAATACAAATTCAAGACCTACGGTCCCTGTTGTGCGGTATATCCAAAAGCTAGTATACTCAAAGTATTGTCCTAGAACTGGCACATGGCATACACTGTGTCAAAAAACAGTTCAAACTTTTGAATTCTGGAAAGGGTTAATCATATCTAAGCAGTTAATCTGGCAAAGCCTAGAATATAAACTGGGCAATGGGTTGAAAATTGTATTTTGGCATGATCGATGGTGCACATAGATACCGTTCAAGTTCTTATTCCCCGCAGCATTCGAACTTGCGAGCAAGATGGAGGTTGAGTGTCAAGATGCACTAGTTAGCTCTCTTGGTATCCCTATCAAATCTCGAAAACTCACAAAACAGTATTGGAACCCACTGTTAGACTGCTTCGAAAAGAAGCTGGAGAGCTAGAGAGGCAACTTACTTTCTGGTGGTTATACTTAACGCAGTTTTATCCACACTACCATTATATTATTTGTTATTATTATTATCATGTTGGGTCAGAAACAAAATATACCGTATCATAAAGAAATTTTTATAGAGTGGGATATCAGATTGTAATAAATACCATCTGACATCATGGGGGAAGGTATGTAGATCTAAAAAGGTAGGGGGTCTAGGAGTTTTGGATCTCAGGATTTTCAATTTATCATTAATGGCTAAATGATGGTGGCATCTCCTATCACGCCCTGAGGGTACCTTCCAAAAGGTAGTATACTTAAAGTATTGTCCTAGAAGTTGCACATGACACACACCGTGTCATAAGACAATTCGGACATCTAGATTTTGGAAAGGGTTAATCATGTCTAAGCAGTTAATCTGGCCAAGCCTAAAATATAAACTGAGCCATGGTCGAAAAATTGTATTTTGGCATGATCGATGGTGCACACAGATACTGTTCAAGTTCTTATTCCCTGCATCATTCAAACTTGCCTCCATCAAAGATGCACTAGTTAGCTCTCTGTGGGGGAAGCAAGATGGAGGTTGAGTGTTTCTCAATCGATTTCGACTGTGGCGGAAATACAAATTCGAGACCTAAGGTCCCTGTTGTGCGGTATAACCCCATCGAGTATACATGAGGATAAACCATATCGGAGATGGAATAAAGACGGAACCTTTTTGGTGGGATCCATATACTGGCGCTTTGTGGATAGTGGAATCAGTTCTGAAAATACGAAAAATATCTGGACTACAAAATGCCCTTCAAAAGTCAAAATATTTTTTTGGCTGGTTCACAATAAGGCACTACTGACATGGCCGACATTACAAAAGAGGGGTTGGTCAGGTCCAAATTTCTGTGTCTTTTGTAGTAAGAATGGGGAGTCCACTACCCCTCTAATATTGAGTTGTTGTTTTACTAAGAATCTTTGGGCTCATTGTGTAAACAATCTAGGAATCAATATAAATTTGGAGGATGATACTTGTATTTGGAGTAGATTGAGTTGTGACAATCGATCTTCGGTTCGGTCTAGGATACTAGTCGCGGCAATGTGTTGGAATGTCTAGTTGGAATGAAATAATAGAATTTTTAATTCTTCAGCTCGTTCTTTGCACAGTTGTTTTAGACTAACAATGTATGATTTTGCCTTTTGGATATATATATCCTCCGACGAAGAGCGAGTACAGATCTCGGGCGGCTCGTAAGGAGATGACTTGGACTCTTCGGACCACACATGATCCACCATCCTTCAGTTTGGAGAAGGAGCTTTCCTTTGCACACACGGAGAGAAACGTATGCTACAGACTTTCTTTTTATGATGTTTTTTCGCTTTAATTTTATGTATGGACTAATGTAATATGAGGGTCACTTATACGGTTGATTGAACTCTTTATCTATATAAGTTCTATTATTTACTTGCTAATAGAATGCGTAGGGCTCCCACCAGCCGTTTTACTTCAAAAAATCATAGGGGTGTTCTATGGAGGTAAGGCAAGGTTATTCTAGGGAGCTTAGTGCTTAAAATTTATGGGACGGTCTACAGAACATGTGGGGGGAGAAAACCGTGAACGTACAGGATCCACAAGGGAATACCTTTTCCTTATGTTAGCATCTCATGTAAAGGTTGGGTCCATCATATGCTAATCTGTGCAGCCATGTTTATTATCCTGCATCTTGCTCTCTTTTTCAGATATTGTTCCTAATACCACTTTCAGATTATAGGGTTATGCCTAGCCATAAGAAAGGTGATCATCGTGGTCCAATGTGTGGCTAGTTATGCTGAGCTGAAAGTCGGTGCATTGAACATATTCTCAAATTTTTGATTAAACTTCGACCCTGTTGGGCATATTTCGGCCAAGGCTTGGTCGCTGTAATCTTCATTGGCAAAACTTGAACTCTTAATCTGAGTCTGTTTGGGTTTGATAAAGCTCCATCAGCTCCATTTGATCCTTTACTGATTTCGCCATGACTAAATTTGATATGGATAATGGGTCTGAACCATTAATTTATCGTCTCAGAGATCCACTTTCAGATAGGTAAAACTTGAATGTTGCCACCATTTAGCTTGCTGTTCTGAGGAAGAGGCTAAACTATGTAAGAGTGGGCTAGCATCTATCATCGTTATAACAAAGCACAGTTATAGTCTGTCCTTTGGCGGCTCAGTTACATTTATTTGGAGAAATGAAAGAGAGGTATAGTTGGCAAGCCACATGTTTTTGTATAAATCGTACTGACCCGTCTGGCCATGTGTTAGGATGCAGCTGAGTTGCTTCCTTGCATTTCTGTGCCCAATGTTACAAGACTGTTGCTTACTTCTATACACATTTTCTCACTCTTTATCTATACTGATAAATGTTAGGGGTTTGTTGAAAAGATACAAAGAAAATGTTAACCTACTTGATGGAGTATATTTTCAAGGGTATTTTAGAAGACTAGCGTCGTAGGCCTCACCCTTGTCCCTTGTGCATATGTTGTTTTGTTCGAATGGCCTCTCATAATATCATAAACTTTAGATACCTACCCGAGTAATGATACAGATCGTAAGGATATGAATACACATGGAAATGCATTAAGGGTTTGAGAGAGAGTGAGGGAAAAGAAAAGAAAAATGGAAAGAAACTTACTTTCCATTGTCTGGTTGGAGAGAGAAGTTGAAGGAAATGAATGTGGAAGAAAGCAATTGAAAATAAGGCTCAAATATCTCATTAACTTTCTCTTCTCTTTTCTCTTTCCTAACCTGAAGAAAATGGGAGAAAATGGGAGAAAGTGTCCGTTGGTTTTATTTATTTATTTATTTATTTTTGAGAATATGGATGAGGATACATCCTCAGTCAAATATTCATTCATTTCATATCATATTACACCATTGTTAGACCTATTAAGATCAATACAAGCCAAAAATAACTAATCAACTATTACATCATCTTCAGTACTACCATTAGAGCATGTATTATTGATACAAAATAGCAAAAGTCAGAAGTATCTTTTTCAATTGGTTATTTCTGTATTTTTTTCAAAATTAAGTGATTGATTATCAATCAATCACAACAACTTCATCATCAGCAGCAACTCCAAGCACTCTTCTGAATATCATTCTGAGCACTCTTCTGAATATCATTCTGAGCAATAGTTTTAATGGCAAAAATTCCAACAGTACGTTTAGGACCTGAGGAATCAAAAATTTTAATCTATTTTTTTTTTGAAAAAAGAATGGATGGGATGATGGGCGCTCCAAGTAAATAAATAGGAATACAATTTCTGGTCACGACAGGGACTAGAACTTAACCCACCTCACGTTTGTTTTCCAATCAAACTAAACACCACCATCCATCCTTTTGCTTCCCTTGCTAAACGCCACCATCCATCCTTTTGCTTCCCTTGTGTTACCGAAATTGGCTTGTTGGTTGGTTTTATTATCACATGGAATCATAGGAGGAGAGTAGAGGGAGTTTATAACAAAGGTTTTTTTTTTTAATAATTTTTTTTAATTTTATGATTCGCCTAACTAACATTCTTGCGGTCTGAGACTATTTGGCAGAGATTTGCGTGATTTTGAATCTTATTGATATTTTAATCCGGTACACTTAGACTTTGCTCTTTTCTTCTGTTTTGGTTGTCATTTGGGTTTATCAAATGATAGAGTTGGATTGTAGCTTTGTTTTTTTTGCATCTCATCTACCTATCATTTTCATCAGCTTTTTCTTGCTGCACTCGAACCAGGCACAAATTAAACAGGATCAAATTTTAGTTTACATGTCACATGAGAAACTTTCCTTGCCAAGAAGTCATGTTTGCATCGCATTAGAAATGTTCCGATCTCTGCAAAAGGTGCTGCATTGGGTCTCCAGCTGTTGTTCAATTCACATTAGTACTTCCTATAGAATAAAGTTGTCCTCTGCAATCCCAAGGTCATCCTGAATTGATATTTTCTGACCCTGATCTCTTCAGATGTGAGCATCCATGATTACGGATCTTCAGTGGCCATCGATGGAGTGGTCTCCATGTGGTCCTGTTCCTATCTGTCCATTTGTTAACAACACGAGTCGGATAGCAATGGACGCATTTATTGGGTCAAATTTTGGCTCGTTGTATACAAAATTTTGAAATTTAAAATGAAAATTTTATTTTTCTAATTCAAAATTTTGTATAGAAAGAACTAAAAATTGGCCCATGGACGCATCCATTACCATCCCTACACGAGTCCAGCATAAATCTTATAGTGAGGTACCAATAAGATCATATTCATATGCAAGAAATCTCGAAGGAGAAGATGAGATCCGTATTTAGAATACATGTCTTGGTCATTCTTCCTACTAGAATCCTACAATGACACATGTGTATCCAGATGTCCTGGTATATATGCAGCTCACTTAACTTTATGTGTCTATGAGATCAAGTATGGCATTCAGTTTAACTCAATTCAAGCTGGGTATCTGTTTTTGCTTTTCCTGAAACTACTGATATTCATTATATTACATTTCCCTACAATCAAGTACTTTGGATTTCGAAATAGCTTAATCCAAAATAGATGTGCTTCTAGCAACTGCTGTTCCACTTAGAACCTATTCTGTAAAGGTAACCTTTGAAATTATTTCAGTGTTGGGTTTTCTTGCATATCAAAACTTCGAACTGAGGAGCAACTTTGTCCTTATATTGGTGAATCCAAAACTTGGTGTACATGTGAATATTGTGAATATGAGTATACATGTATAAAGGTGTGCATATTAATTATCCCATACAATAGAGCATTCAAGTTCTTTATGGTAAATATGAGATTAATGATAGTATATTATACTGAAGAGGGGGAGTATTGCTAGGTCCCACCTTTGCTTAATTGGATCACATGGAAGGAGCTCTTGCACCAAAAATGGCGATGGAGGAGCTGGGTAAGCATGCTTAGTCACAAGTATACAATATACTCATAGCGGTCAGGAAGCAAATGCATCTAAGTTTCCCTGAATCATCTCTTGCAATCATTTTGAGTTCAAATGCGGTCCATTTAAATACATTAGCATGGTTGCAGGCAGCTCCTGCCTCCCAAGATTTTTATATGTGAGCAGTTTATCATATCATATTTTGCTAGTTGCTGATTTTATTATGAAACCGTAGCTAATTGAATGGATTAATTACGATGCTAATGTTTGGCTCCATGATAAAGGAATTGACTGGCTTGTGTTACTAATACTGGCCTAGTTTGGTGATGGGGTTTTATTAAAACGATTCTTGCATGTGATGGTGAGTCCAAACAACAAACTCGAAGTTGCAGCTTATTTGGAAAGCCAAAATAATGATTTCCAAATGTCTTGTTTTGCGAAAACCATAGAAGTCTGTAAACCCGAATGGCAATGAAACTCGTTCAAATTTTGAAAACCACAAAAGTTTTGTTTTGTGTCCAAGCTTTCTATTTTATTACAAACCTATGGTTAGGGTTAGGGGATTGGCACAATGGCAAAGGATCGTGTTGAGATTGGCACAATGGCAAAGGATCGTGTTGAGATTGGCACAATGGCAAAGGAGGGGAGGGTGGGTCGGAGACACCAGGATTTTAATAATGTTCACAAGGCCCAAAAGACTTGGAGTGGCCCTATTGTGTTTCTCTAAGTCCATGTCCAGCCTGTTAGTGTGGTCACAAGTTCTTACCTAAGCATTAACTGTTAAGAAGCAAGCTTTTGCATCCGAGGCCCAAGCTGGGGTCTGATCTACCTATCATGTAGCACAAAATCATAAAACTCTGCTTTCAGGGAAAGGCTTTCCATACCCTACTGTAAGCGCGAGTTATTTCCATCTCATATCTTTACATATCACTACAAAGGCCTCGTTTGACAGTAGAAGTTGGGTGTGTCGGAAATGGAGCTGTTAGAAGGAACGGAGCATTGTCTTGTCATTTGGACTAGAAATTTTATCCGATAATCCAAACCCATTCAGTCTCAAACTGGATCCAGACAGAAGAAGAACGAATTCCTATTCATGGATATAATATGGAATAAAATTCTAATTATTTTGCTCTGATAAGTACAGAGTAAAATTGGTTTTGAACCCGATCTCGTAATAGATAAGGTATTGCTTTCAGAGAACTGACCCTTTAAATAAATTGTATGAAACATGAACAAAACAAAAGCTTAATGTGGTTATATATATATATTGTAGGCGGAGAAAATTTTGAAAGTAATAGAAAAATGCGTACACGGGGCAAAATAGCCTCGTGTACGCGAGGCTAGCATGGGGCAAATTAGCCCCACACGGGAATGACAGCCTCGCACGCGCAGGGTTATTTCAGTTTCTAAATTGGATTTCCTTCTAGATTTCTACTGGAATTCCGATTCTAATCATATCCAATCACTTGAAATTAAAAATTTCATATCCAAATATCAGTTCAGAGATTTGATTTAATGCGAATTCTATCCTTATATCTAAGAAAACCTCAAAAACTATAAATAGGGACTAAGAGGGGGATTTTTGGGATCTTTTGGAGAGAGATCATTGGAGCCAAGTTAATTTCTACAAAGAGCACACGACTAGCGGTAAGAGCCGCTGGCCAAAAACTTCATCATTATATTCTCTACGTTTAAGACCGATTTTGGGTATTAGATACAAGGGCGACGCTACATAGTTATATTAGAACCCACATTTTCTGTAAAAAAGAGAGACGTGTTTTATAAATACTCTCGTTTGTTTTCTTTATTTTCTTTACTTTCTTTTCATTATAAGTTGGATAATTTTTATTGTAATTCTTTATAAATCTATGGCAATGAAAAGAGGTACGTCTTTCGCGGGAAATAAGCTGATGATCACATTGGGAGAAGTCTTGATGAAAAGATCGGGACCCAATCTGATACCTATAAAATTGATAAGTCTTTGGAGATGCTGAGTGTAGAAATTGATCAAAAGAAATATGATGAGTACTTGTCTTCTAGATCGGTTAGTTCGGTTAAAACACGACTCCATAGCCGCTTGGAAACCCTCGGCACAAGTTCGAATGACAGGGAGACTCCCATTGAACAGGAGCCCCTTAGATTTTTGATCTTGAAAAAAGAAGAAGTCCAAACAATAGACTCAAATGACGAGATGATTCTTGTTGAACAAGAACTTCTTGGACCTTTGAGTTCTAAACAATAAAATATCATAATTATAAATTCAAATGACAAGGGAACTCCCATTGAACAAGATCCCTTGGGATCTTTGGATTCTAAGATCTTAAAAAAAGAAAAATCCTCTCCTATCATAGCTGTGCAAAATACTGAAGGAAAGCTAAGATCTGGACTGATCATGACTCAAATTCACAATCAAAACCGTTGAGCGCGACGGCGAGTTTTCAAAAATCAAGTCCAAGACGAATCTGGTTTTAGACGCCAGGCCAAACAGTCCAGTGTAACCCTATGTGAGGCCAATTCAAAACGCCAGGCTAAACAGCCCAGCTAACTTTGCGTGAGACTGATTCAAACTGCTAGGCTAAACAGCCCATAACTCTTCGCGAGCCTAATTCAAAATGCCAGACTAAATAGCCCAGCGTAACTCTACGCGAGTTTAATTCCAAACGCGAGGTTAATAAGCCCAGCGTAACTCTGTGCGAAGCTAATTCCAAGCACAAAACTAATCAACCCAGTATGACACTGCGCGAGGCTAATCAGCCCGCGCACAAAGAACAAAATGCTAGGCTATTCATCCTTGCGTAAAAAGTCCAGAACACAAAACTAAGTTCCAGTTCCATGAAGTATCAGCAAAGATCAGAACAGGACCTTGTTCAGGACAGAAACTCCAGTCTTTTACACCCGCTGACTAGCATAAACATAGCAGGGGGTCTTCCGAAGGTTGTAGCAAAGAAGAAACTTATCAAGAGACTGATTTACGAGAATTTCTCAATAACAAGAGGAGAATGGCCCAATCCCATCTATAATGCCGCTGTGAGCAGTTAATCTCTGCAGTACTTACAAATTGCAATTGTGGTCCGCCTAGGCCCTCAGTTTTCAGTCGAATAACTGAGTCGAAGGACAACGCACCTTTAAGAAGGCGTGTTCATAGAAGAAGGATCACCGATAGTGAAGAATCTATATTTGTGACTTCAAATATGGTAAACAAAGGAAAGAAGCCACGAAGCGATAAACATTCCTTGGATGTGGAAGCTCACCATTTTACTCGGCTTAAATCAGGAATTCTGGCGCTACCAAACTACAAAGGTTGGCTGGGAGTTCCGATAGCACAATCGAAGGAGATATTGATCACTCCGCCATCGCAACACTGTGATCATACAGGTCTTCCAGGCTTGAAGATACAGTGGCCCATATGACAGGAAGCTCCAACGAAGTGAATCAAAAACTGGAAGCATAAGAATGTCTAATTCTGGAATAACTAAAGAGTCTTGATGAACTCCACACATTGCTTCTCATAATGATGGAAAAGAATGCTATAGACAAATTAGAGAAACCGTTTGATGTACCGCCAAAAGACGATGGAGGGAAATCAGAAAAAGAAGAAGAATTTCGCTATGAAGTAGACCTGCATGCGAAAAAATGCAAAAAATGCAGGACCAACTAGAAGCCTTGATAAACAAAACGAATCTACAAGAAGTCAACGTTATCAGACCGTACACAATCGAGTGGGAATCAACTCCTTTTGCTGAAAAATACAAACCTATAAAATTAGAGTCTTTTGACGGAAAAAAATCGCCTAATCAATATTTGTACTATTTCTCGTCACAAACATGTCATCTCATGGGAATGATCCCATAATGACTAAGGACTTTACAAGTACCTTGAAAGGGTCTGCATTAACGTAATTTATACAGTTGCCCCTGGAGACTACTAAATCATGGTCTGATATGGAGGAATTTCTGCACCGGTTTTTCGAAGATGATACAGAGATTTTGATCCATGCTCTCCCCACAAACAAGCAGAAAGCGGATGAAACTATTACAAGTTTCATAGAACGTTTTCAAGAGATGTCACTATAATGTCTGCATGGCATGTCACAAGAAATGCTAGTCGAAACATGCAAGCATAACTTTTAAACTAATATCCTCATAAAGTGAGAGCGGTGGAATTCAAAATATGAAAGGATCTAGTTAAGCAAGGGTAGCAAGCGAAGAATATAATCCGTCGTAATGATGAAAGTCGTTTCCAAAAGAGAGTATTCACAAACATGCCACAACCACAACCAACCCGCTATAAGAGTAAGGAGGCGATGACCACTAGGCCTGCTGCAAGTCCAAAGTGGCAGAATAACTGGGACTCCTTTATATTACGGTGAATGTACGACTTCAAAGATGAACAGAGAGCCACATTCTTCCATTTGTTAACTAAAAGGGGATCTCAAATTGCTCGAAAATATGAAGTCAGAGGATGCTGGGAAGACAGTTGATCCCAAGTATTGCATCTACCACTAGAATATTGGGCATCCGACCTAAGATTGCTACGTTTTCAAGGATAAAATCCAAGCACTCATAAATGAGAAGGTGATCCAATTGAGGCCGAAATAGAAAAATGTGTCTACAAATGCGGCTACAATCACTATGGGGTTTTTGCAAATTCTAGCTAGTGTGACTCCAATTCCTGAAGGAAAATTAATAGTAAAGAATTTCGACTCGCATGGTTTGAAGGAAAAGGGACTCTCTCTAGTCTTTACTGAGATAGGGGAGATCATGTAGGTGCACCCGGATCTGCTGAAGGATAAACAATGGATCACTCCAACCGACTCAAAGAAGACCAAAGGGAAGACTCAAACATCTAATGCAGTATCCATTTTTAGTGAGAAAGACCAATCTAGCACCACTTCTCTCACTGATCCAGAAGTGGAGAAGACTGCAATGGCCACTCATCCGCATGAGGCGGGACCATTAGGTACTCGGTCTAGAAAGAACTACCTTAAAGATTACTTGAAAGTTAGACCAAGTAAGCCAGCAGATGCACCTGAAGTGCCGCCTGCTAAACGAAAAGAACTTCATTATCAGAAAGATTCATAAAAGGATAGTGAGGTAATGGGGGTACCATTTCGATTTGATGTGTTAGCCAAGTTAGCCAGCATCCCTACCCGAATTACTCTCTACGAGCTTCTGCAACTATCAAAGGCAACAAAGGATGCCCTAAGAGAAGCCTTGGCCGATTCAGAGACTTTCCTCGCACAAATCACAGTGCCAGTTGCCGACAAGGAAGATCCTTACCCGAGCTGCCATCAAACAGCGAGGAAGGTCCCACATAGAACATTCTCGTCGGAAGACATGTAGGTGAATAACCCGAAGAATAATAGACCTCTATATTACTCGGGATATATGGGTTCAGCCAAGGTGAGCCGAATCCTAATTGATCCCGGTTCTGTACTAAGTATCATCTCTCGAAGATTGATGCAATTCCTTGGCATCTCTACTAGTCATTTGACTCCCACCAACTCCACCATCCATGGGTTTAGTACCAATGGTAGTTATCCTTTGGGAAAGCTACGAGTTCGGTGCCAAATTGAAAACTTACAGTCAGAAGTTACGTGTTATGTCATCAACGCAGATATGTCTTATAGCATCTTACGCGGGCATCCCTGGATCCACGCCTATAAGTTGGTCTCATCGATACTCCATC
The DNA here is from genome assembly GCA_036321105.1 of Dracaena cambodiana. Taxonomy (NCBI): domain Eukaryota; kingdom Viridiplantae; phylum Streptophyta; class Magnoliopsida; order Asparagales; family Asparagaceae; genus Dracaena; species Dracaena cambodiana. The sequence continues at coordinate 21,732,962 of JAYEPQ010000017.1, forward strand.
AATGCAAAAAGTACACAGATGAAGAAGGTGAAGTGCATACATTGATAGTAGATAAGCAACCGTTCAAGGGGTTACAGAATTACCTCACTGATGCCATGTTATACCAAGAGGCCCATGGAACCTTCAAGGAGCCAGCGGAGAAAAGTTACGACAGTGGTAACAAGATGGATACAGAGCTAGAGTTCGACGAGGACGGCTATTTTGAGTTCGAAATAAATCCATTTGTAATTAGTTTAGATAATATGGATGTATTTAGTGCCATCGATGATGTAGGCGAATGGGTCATTAATGACAACATAGGATTTGCTTACTCGCCTAGTGTTGTTTCGGATTCTGTGCCCTCCTGTATGAGCACAGAGGTAGATAGTTTGTCAGAATTGGAGATGTTGATGACCCTTCACTTATCGATACGGTCATCACTCACTGCACACTCAAAAATAGCTGACCCAAATGACACTGTTTTTGAAGTACCTCCTGAAAAGCTAGGCCAACATCTTATAATATTTGAAAGAGTTGAGTCACGATCCGATTCAAACCTAGGTGATGACAGCGATGGCCAAGTATTACCACAGTTTGAACTCTATGAACCGAATTCTCATCGAATGATGAGAAAGATGAGTTATGATTTAACTTCTAAGGAAGGCTTAAATTTTGAAAAAGGAAGGAGGAATCTGTTACACGCATTCGTACCAAAGGACAAGAACCCCGATTATTATCATAAGACCCGTAGTGGGTTAGGTTATATTACGCCCCTCAGAAGCAGAATAGGATCAACCAACCCTTTTAGAAGGCAACAAAGCCACAACAGATTCAGAGGTTAAGTACTAGAGCCATATTCCAAGCTCTTATATTAAACATGACCTCTGCAACCTTTAACACAGAAGAAGAAGATCCATGGGTCTAATAGATGGAAGCCCAATGGGACATGCAGTTTGAGCAACGAGAACCGCCCACTGAAGACAAGGTAATCCAAGTTAACATAGGAACTGAGGAGAATCCGAAGCCCATCTTCGTAAGTAAGAACTTGCCTTCATCCGAAAAAGAAAACCTATTAGCTCTGATAACAGAGTATATAGATATTTTCGCTTGGAATTATAAAGACATGTCGAGCTTAGATCCGAAAGTCATAGCCCACCGGCTCAATATCAAGCCGGGAGCGAAGCCAGTAAAACAACAACAAAGGCACTTTCGCTCTGAATTGATGGAAGCAATAGAAGTCGAAGTCAAGAAACTTGTTGATTCGGGTTTATCCATGAGGAGCAACATCCTGATTGGGTGGCAAATATTATCCTCGTACTTAAAAAGAACGGTAAGATCCAGATATGCATGGATTTTTGGGATCTTAATGTTGCCTGCCCTAAAGATGAGTTCCTACTTTCTATAACCGACATCGTGATAGACAATACATGCAGCTTTAAGAGAATGTCATTTATGGATGGTTTCTCAGGGTATAATCAGATCAAGATGCACCGTGAGGACGAAAAGCACACATCTTTTAGCATTCCGTTAGGGATATACCATTATACAATGATGCCCTTTAGATTAAAGAATACTAATGCAACCTACCAGCGAGCAATGAGCGTCATCTTCTAAGAATATTTAAGGAAGACTGTTGAGTGCTATGTGGATGACTTGGCGATTAAAAGGAAGAAAAAAGAGGATTACTTGAATGGCTTGAGTACTATATTCGATCTCATGAGGAAGCATCAATTGAAGATGAATCCCACCAAATCTTTCTTGGGGATATCAAGTTGCAAGGTTTTGGGATTCGTTGTAACCTCGAAGGGAATCCACCTCGACCCCGACAAAATTAAGGCGATTCAAAAAATGCAGCCACCTCCTAACCTGAAAGAACTTAGAGGGTTGAAAGGGAGACTAGCTTATATTCGACGATTTATCGCCAATTTGTCAGAACGATGCCAACCATTCACAAGGCTCATAAAGAAGGGGGTATCATTCGTTTGGGATGAGACATGTCAACAGACCTTTGACGACATAAAGAGGTATCTAACAAATCCACCTGTTCTAACAGCTTCAGTCCCACGGAAACCTTTTCTCATCTCCGTGAGATCGATGGACCATGCTTTGGGAGCTTTATTAGCACAACACAACGAACAAGACCAAGAGCAGGCCATCTATTACTTAAGCCACATCATGATTGCCGCCGAGCACAGGTATAACTCGACTTGTCAGAACGATGCCAACCATTCACAAGGCTTACGAAGAAGGGGGTGTCATTCGTTTGGGATGAGGCATGTCAACAGACCTTTGACGACATAAAGAGGTATCTAACAAATCCATCTATTCTAACAGCTTTAGTCCCAGGGAAACCTTTTCGCATCTACGTGAGATCGATGGACCATGCTTTGGGAGCTTTATTAGCACAACACAACGAACACGACCAAGAGCAGGCCATCTATTACTTAAGCCACATCATGATTGCCGTCGAGCACATGTATAACCCGATTGAGCAAGAATGTTTAGTTTTAGTATTTGCAGTTCAGAAAATGCGACACTATATAGCTAGACAGACAATTCACGTCATCTCTTGGGTTAACCCTTTAAAACTACTCATGACAAAATCGGGTGCACTAAACGGGAGATTAGCAAAATGGGCACTTTTCCTATCATCGTACGATATCCACTTTGTCCCTCAGAAGGTCATAAAAGGACAGGAGATAGTAAATTTTCTCGTAGAACACTCTGTATCAGAGCATCCAAAACTCTAGAACGACATCACTAATGAAAATGTCCAAGTCAACCTGGTCAACGATGAACAGATCTGGCAACTCTTCTTTGACGGAGCAGTAAAGAGAACTGCAGCTGGAGTGCGGCTATACTAATAAGTCCCCATAAACATGTGATACTCGGGGGGTATTCACTCACCGAATTTTGCACAAATAATATTGCATAATACAATGCACTCATTGTTGGCCTCCAATTAGCTCGACGACTGGGGGTGAAACACCTCGAAACGTATGGAGACTCTATGCTCATTGTCAACCAAATGACTGGAGAATATGAGCTGAAGCATGAAGATATCATCCTTTATTTTGAGGCAACAATTAAGTTAGCCAATAAATTTGAAAGATTCTACATCAATCATGTTCCTAGACACGAGAACGTGTATGTAGACACTCTTGCTTCCCTGGCTGCAACCTTAGCCGTGCCACCCGAAACGAGCAAATAAATCTCAATAGGGGGTTGGGACCTCTTGCATCCAAAGACATTATTCGAAGAAGATGAGGTATACCAAGTAAGTTCGAATCTTGAACCTCGCGATTGGCGCTTCTCTTTTATTGACTATGCATTATATGAAATCCTCCCGGAAGACCCCAAAGAGACGGCCTCAATTAGAAAGAGGATGTCCAAATAATACTATGATGCAATGTCACATACATTATACCGGAAATTGCATGACAACGTTTTGCTATGTTGCCTTTCAAAGAAAGAGGCTAATGAAGTAATCCATGAAACGCACAGTGGTACCTACGAGACCCACCAGCCGTGGCCCAAGTTATGGGACCGTATAAGAAGACTTGGCTATTTTTGGTCAAAAATGATTGCAGATGCTGTGAACTATGCAAAGCGCTGCCAGTTTGCCAAATACATACTAATTTCATTCATCACCTGCCGGAATACCTGCATAATTCTGTTGCTAGCTAGCCATTTGAAGCCTGGGGAATAGATATCATCGGTCCGATTACCCCGCCTTCATTTAAAAGACATAGATTTATACTCACCATAACCGACTACTTTTAGTGGGCGGAAGTTGTCCCTATGAGGGAAGTGAAGACGATAGATGTCATCAAATTCATTAAGCATCATATGATATCCGCTTTGGCGTACCCAAACGGATCATCCACGATAATGGTCCCTAGTTTGCTAGCCAAGGATTCATGCGATTTTGTAGTAAATTCAGAATTCAGAACATTGCATCGATACCTTATAATTCGGTAGCAAATGGACTAGCTGAGGCCTTCAATAAGACCATCGTCAAGCTACTTCAAAAATTTGTGTCCTTTAGTAAGCGATACTGGGACGACAAGCTAGGAGAATGCTAGTGGCTTTACCAAACTACAGCCCGAACTCCAACAAAAACTACACCATTCTCTTTAGTTTACTGTTGCGAAGCGGTTTTGCCACTCGAGATACAGATACCGTCTCTACGAGTCGCATTAGCTGCAAAAATGACGATAGAAGAATAACACCAGCGAAGATTGCGAGAACTCAAAATGCTGGATGAAAAGCATTTTAAGGCACAACAGCAAATAGAGCTGTATCAGGCATGGATTTCGAAGGGTTTCAACAAAAAAGTCAAGCGAAGAATCTTCAAAGAAAGAGACTTGATCTTAGTTGGTCTTAACTGTTAAAAGACCGATGATCATGACCTACAAAACTAAAGGAAAGTTTGAGCCCAAGTGGAAGGGCCCCTTTATAGTAGAGTTTGTCTATTCAAATGGAGCATATTGCCTGATCAACCAAGACGGGAATAGAATAATGATGTTTATCAATGGCGAATTCTTGAAGAGTTACTACATGTAGTCACTCTCTTCCAAAAGTGTTGTGAAGATAGCAAATTTTGCTACCCAAATACCACCTACTAAAGGGAAGAGAACTTAAAGGGAAGAGAACTTATTTCTCAACAACACTATCATATTGAGAGTAAAATTATGAAATCAAACAGTCCAAAATCAAAAGGCGAAGGGAAGAGGGAATACTTGGCATTTAAGTCCAAGCAAAACTCTCGACAACTTATCATGCTGAGGAGAATAACATGGCTAGTCTAATGCAAACAATGATTGGTAAAGGCATACCAAATCCGTTTATAGCAGGGGATTTGCTAAAAATCTCGTAAACCTGTCATATTAAACTCTTAGTTTTGACAGCAAGATTTGAATTATCTCATCCGTATTACTACATAAAAGACGCTTATCGCAAACTTGTCATGTTAGGCTTTTACATCTGACAATGAGATTTGAATCATCTCACTTATTTCACAAATTACCCCATACGTACTTCAATAATCAATCGTTCTTATGATCCTGACCCGATTATTGATTATATCTGTTATCCAGGCGAATCACCCTAGCTCGTATGCTTTCCATGCGAGTCAACCTATGATCCTGACCCAATCATTAATTCTGGCTATTATCCGGTGAATCATTTTGGCTATGTATATTTTCCATGCAAGTCAACCTATGATCCTGACCCAATCATTGATTCTGTCTGTTATCTAAGCGAATCACCCTAACTCTGTATGCTTTCCATGCGAGTCAGCCTATGATCCTGACCCGATCATCGATTCTGTTTATTATCTAGGCGAATCACCCTAACTCTGTATGCTTTCCATGCAAGTCAACCTATGATGTTGACCCGATCATCGATTCTATCTATTATCCAGGCAAATCACCCTGGCTCTGTATGCTTTCCATGCGAGTCAGCCTATGATCTTGACCCGATCATTGATTCTATCTGTTGTCTAGACAAATCATCCCAACTTTGTCTACTTTCCAGGCGAGTCAACCACAAATCTGAAATGATTCTGTCTATCTGGGCGAATCACCCTGGCTTTGTATACTTTCCATGTGAATCAACTTATGATCATGACTCGATCATCGATTCTGTATGTTATTCAGGCGAATCACCCCTGTTTTGTCTACTTTTTAGGTGGGTCAATCACAAATCTCAAATTGATTCTGTCTATCCAGACAAATCATTCTGACTATGTCTGCTTTCCAGGCGAGTCATCCCCAAAACAAATTCTGAAATTAAAAATTTGTTATGCTCCCACCATACCCATGATATGTTCCATCTTCCACAACATATCTTCCAAAGATCCACAAATCCATAACTCCTTGGCTTTGTTTGCTTTCCGGGCAAGTCATTCTAAAAAAAAAGGCTATGGAGGTGATGTAATCTTGGCAGAACTCCACATACAATTGGTCCCCTTCCTTCAAGAGATTTACTCCGAAACCCCGGAGCATCCATAACTGTATCACACAACAATTTCAGAATAAAGCAACATAATGAGGAAATGGTTGTTTATTCAACAAAACAAAGTAGAGAAACAAGGCAGCAGACGGAGCAAGGCATCTTGGATGGAGGCCTCCTTGGAGTTACTATGATGGTGGTAATGGGAGTAGACTCCGAAGGAGGACTCTCTTCTAAAAAATTTCTAGTGTTAGATCCTACTCCCCTAAAAAAAAATCAATGACGGTTCAGACGGAGCAGGTATCCCGATCGAGGGCCCCATTCCAGGATAGTAGATGATGAGATAGCAATGACCTCTATGCTTGCCGTCGCAGGTGGAGGCAGAGTTACGACAGTAGCGGCTGGCAGACTACCCGGTTGAATGCCGATATCTGCAAAATAAGCATAATAAATGAGTAATAAAAATATCTTAAAATGCAAGTCATTAAGAAGGACTATACGTAAAAGAATACTTGCAAAACCAGTCGATGTAGCTGGAGGAGGAACACCTTCGGAAATGACTATCTCTAACTCCTCAGGATGAAGCTGACTATACTTGCTTGTATCAAGGACAGGTGCGAAGCAAACCTCCTCATAGGTGTCTATGTCAGAAGCAACTTCACCACCACCACCACCATAATTACTTGTGCCCGAATAATCGACACACTTAGATGAGAGCGATTGATCCGAGGCCGAATGGGGCTGCAATGAACCGACACTTGAAATACAACCTATTACATAAAGACAGAAGCAAAAATAGGCAGAAAAATAAAATGTTGAGGGTTGGACTTACAAAAAGATGCCAATTTGGTTGTCGAACTACGAGGAGGAGTTGCCATTTCAGGCATCATAACCGGTGGCGAAGGAATGGCACCAGTACCAAACCAACCACAATAGCAATGTCCGGCTCAGAGATGGCAGGAGTAGCTTCAGAAACGATCTCTAGTGTGACCGCCACAAGCGTAACAACATCAGAAGCAACTTCATGAGTGGTTGCTACAAACACAGGAATCTCCATGGCTACTCCAGTAACCTCCAAGGCATGCTGAGGAGATGACAACATTTGGCTAGCTCGGTGGTAAGGGAGCGACGGGGTTTCTTTACTAGGCGAGTAGAACTACGAGAGCTCGCTGATATGGTACGTTTTGCCACAGCCTCATAATCTCCTCGAGTAGGCGCATCCCTTCGATCACGTGCAGTAGGTTGGGATGGAACATCAACTGGTACGTGCACGTCAGCTTGCGTTGGCACATCAACTGGTGTAGGAACGTCAGCCTAGACTGGCATAGTAGTTTGGACCGGAGCATCTCTTTGAACTGCCACATCACCTAGAGCGGGTACTGTAGACGCGACCCCAACAATATCATCATCATCATCATTAACTGAAAAGAACTCATCCATACCTCGTACTCGAACAACCTTGGAACCCTTCTTTTGGGAATAATATGCCTCGATCTCCCTCATACACGAGTGGTTGATCAAAAACAATACGGCCGTAGTGTTGACACTATGGTACCAAGAGCATAATCCAAGCAACTTGTAAATGTTGGGAGTCCTCTGAGGCAAGGCGAAATAAGCTCCCATGCAGCCAGCAGAGAAGTGGTACCATTCTTTGGCATCCTTGAACAAATTACCCTGGGATTGCAACAAAGTGTTGGGGTTACAGGCATAAAGTTGTGAATATCCAAACTGGCGAGCAAATATGCTGGAAAGTATGGTTCAAGGAAGCAAATTGACCCTTGGCGATATAGCAGATGCCCTGGCCTGATGTTGATTAACCACAAGAAGCAACCGGAAGAAAAGGTGATGTAGGTATCAGGACCAGTAGTATTATGGAATTCTTCTCCATAAGCTCCTCCAAAGAAGTCGGGGAAGTAATGATAAATATGATAGTTTTGGTGGCTGCGCACTGTCTTCCGAATGGCACGCATGTAGTAGTTTCTCTAGTCACAGCGCTCGTATCTCTGAATGAATGAGCCCCCACTACTGCCTTCAGGAGGTGAAGTCATCAGACTTGGACAGTGCATCACGAACCATGCTATAAGATAAGTGTAGGACAACTCCACTCTAAGGTTGGGAGTTGGCATCTCAGTTTCAGGTTCAGCACTTCTGCTCTTCTTCTTCTTCTTACTTCTTGGGCAAAATTTGGATGCAAGTTCCTGAAGGCCGTTTTGTAGCATGCAGACTATCGCGGGCAGGAGTCTGAGAGGCTTTCCATAAGCCAGGAGGACGACCGAGTACACAACTTCTATAGCTATAGTATCATGGGGAACAGACGGGATGACACAACGTTTCAACCAGAGCATGAGGAAGCCCGTTATTAATTCCCTATCGAAAATGGGAGTCTGCACTTGATAGTAAAAACTCTAGAAACTTGTACCTGCTTTAAATCCGTCTCCATCTGATTCCGTCACATACGAGGTGGCACCCAAGTGAGATATCATGGCTTCGATACTAGCATGGTTGAGAGGATCCAGTTTCGTCACCATGACCTCCGGATGATCGACATCTTGAAATAAGTAGTTAGCCCACAACTTTTGGCTAAACCTTGATTCCTTATGCCAGGGACCTCTTGGAAGATGCAGTAGTAACACATCACTTCCCAGTATGTCTCATAGACCTAGGGATCCTACTTCTTCATCCACTATAGCTCCTATATTATCAGAACTTATCTCTTTGTACGATAATTCTCCCATTGACAATAAGGAAACTTCAAATATTTTGTGAAGAGCAAGACCAAGCGTGCCTACGGGAGTGAAAACGTCCTGGACTTGAGGTTATACATCTCTAGGATGCTGAACGGATGGTAAGCGCTGTGTGGAAGACTATACTGCATGTTTCTGATAGCCCTGTAAAGCCTAATATCCTTCAGTATCGCTTCAAACTTAGAGAGAACGAAACTGATCATTCTGCTTCACCATATCCTATTAGTAGAATGGATCTATTCAGGAGTGCAGAAATTGTGAGCAGGGTGTTGTCACTTCGACTTTAAGAAATCATTGAAGAAGGTGCTTGCAAACTGAGGAGACTCTCCAAAAAGAAAATCCTTCTCCACCGTTCCTAGCAATAAGCCAGTCAGGAATCTACCGAGGCCATCTTGGTAAGAACTCTGCCTGCCAAAGTTACCAATGGGGATGCCGTCTTGATTCTTGGTGAGACTCCACTCTATTTGGTAAGGGACGGAGATGTTCTAAAGATAGGTCAAAGAGCAACTCTTCGCCATCTCTAGGATGAACATTCTTATATTGCCTATTTGACGAAACCACTTGCACTCGTCTTCATAACAGGACTCCTTTGAAATGAGTATGGAATCGCTGAAGAGGAAAATCAGTTTCTCAAACTCTTCTCTATCTGTACCTTCAAGCAGGGCGTCGCTTATCAACTCCCGTAAAGTATATGAAGTACAGCTAGATAATTTGTCCCTGCAATTATTGCTGCTACCTATAGTGAATGACGGGTTTGGTCCATGAAATTCAAGTTGAATTCTACCGTCATGACCCCCTCGAAAGCCAAAGTGATGGCGCTTCGATAAAGAAGTGATATAGTTTACTACGAAAGAAGTAAATAAGAGGTCAGAGGATCACCAAATATTCTGGAAAATTTATGTATGTAAAATAATGTGGAGTTGTCACGCAAAAGGAAGTAGAACGCGAGGCTAACAGTCTCGTGCAGAAAAATGCAAGGTTGTTGGCTCGCGAAAGTTCACGTGAGGCTGTAGCCTCGCGTTGCTATATGCGAGGCTACGCAGCCTCGTGTCTGAAACACCCAAAGGCAGTTCGCTGCCAGCAGTGTCTTCCAATGCCATCGATGGCGAAATGAGGTTTTGAACCCCAAAATTTCCCAAAAAATCATGGTTAAAATCCTCCATTGAAGCCTCATGTCAAGATTTTACTCAAGAAAGAAGAGAAAAGCAAGATTTGGAGAGGTTTTTACATCCAAGGATGGGAGGAATTCTTCCAACGCCGACAATCGGCGGCTGTGGAGCTGAGATGGCGTCGCTCTGACTGATCAAGGCCTTCTTTGGTACTATCTGACGAAGGTTGATGTGAGGAATCGAAGAAATCTGAAATGATTTGAAGAAAATTCAAAGGAATTTGGGGAGAGAGGATGGGTTTCTTTGAAATGAAGAAAGGCAGAGGATAAAGGGGCTATTTAAAGGAAGAAATGACGCCTAAAAAGGCTAAAATTTCACAAGCCAGTTACTATTTCTCTGCGAGGCTAATTTACGCGAGGCTATTAGCTCCATGAAACTAAATAACCCCACATCCTAATGAGGCTTGTATGGTGAAAACTTGAAGAGCTGAAATCCCAAAGTATTTCAACGTTAGGAATCAGCAAACGAGATTTTGAAAACTTTGAAGAGGGTCTTGTAGATGGAGAAAATATTAAAAGTAAGAGAAGAAGGCCACACAGCACGAAATAGCCTCGTGTGTGTGTGTATATATATATATATATATATATATATATATATATATATATATATACATATATATATATATACATATATATATATACATAAACATATATGTATATACATATATATATATACATATATGTATATACATATATGTATGTATATGTATATATATATATATATATATATATATATATATATATATATATATATATATATATATATATATATATATATATATATACATATATGTATGTATATGTATATATATATATATACATATATATATATATATATATATACATATATATATATATATATATATATATACATATATATATATATATACATACATATATATATATATACATACATACATATATATATACATACATACATATATATATATATACATATATATATATATATATACATATATATATATATATATACATATATATATATATATATATATATATATATATATATATATATATATATATATATATATATATATATATATGTCTATACATATATATATGTACGCCCGAAAATTGAACCTTTGATTCCATTGAAAAATTATTTGATTACAACGAAGATTTGAGATTACAAAAATTTTGAAGAATTACAAGAACGGGAATATTAATGGATTCCCTTTTTTATGTGGGTTCGGGTGGCGGTGGAGTCTCGTTGCTGCCTCCGTTGACCGTCCGACCAGGAGAAGATGGCTCTGCTCTTTTCTTTGATCTCACGAGCTCGCCTGAAATCTTCCAAAGTCCAAGAATCCCCCTCTCCCGTTAAATTCCTGTATTTTATAAACCGAAGAAGCTCCAAATCCGGCTCAATTCTCTCCTGAAAAAGCGGATCACGGGATATCAGTCCAAAAATAGGAAACAAATAATCGGGAAAGAACAGAAAACAGCCCGCGGGTGGCAACCCGCGGGATCGCCCCCGCGGGTTGCCACCCGCGTGAATCCTCCCGCGGGTGGCAACCCGCGGGGGCTCCCGTGGGTTGCAACCCGCGGGAATTCACCCGCGGGGGCTCCCGCGGGTTGCAACCCGCGGGTGCACCCGCGGGTGTGCCCACTTAGTAAATTTGATTTTTTTTTTTTTTGGTATCTACATAACCCCCTCCAAAGTTTTTGAAGTTCTGTATTGAACCGTACTGAATTTCGAAATACTTTGGATTTTTTAATTTTGGTTATAGACCTTTTAAAAGATTTGGTCGATAGAGATAACTATTAATATATTTATTTATTCCATAACAAGCAGAGGTATGATTTTAACGTACTCATTAGAGGACAAGCAGAGGTATAATGTTAACGTGCTTATTTTAGGTCAAGCAGAGGTATAATATTAACGTGCTTATTTTAATCCTAACCGTTCAGTGACATCTAGTATGACGAATCAGGAAAAGACAGAGGTGACATTAAACGTGTCTTGGAGCTTAACCTATTCAGAGGATCTGGTCGTGATAGGGACAAGCTGACTAAACAGAGGTGACGGTTAACGTATTTAGTTTTGGAATCGGACTATCAGAGATAACTGTTAACTTGATAGGGAGATGATTTTCGTCAGAGGTGATTTTCAACTTAACGATATCAAAAGCACGTTCATCAGAGGTTGTAATGTTGGACTTGATGAAGTGTGAATTTTCTTTTCTGTCAGAGGTGAAATCTTAACGTGACAGGGTATCGATTTAATTAGGATTTTATCTCTTTTGATTTTGAATTATGATGTCAGAGGTATGATTTTAACTTGATAAATATTTTGAAGTGTCGCTTGCTCTGTTGGAGCAAAATGACAAGAAAAGTTTTGCTGTCAGAGGTGAAATCTTAACGTGACAGGAGATTTATCTGATTAGGATTTTTAGCAAACCCCCAGCTATCAACGGGTTTGATTTGCCTTTACCAACTACCGTTTGAGTCGGGCTAGCCATGTTATTCCCCTCAGCATGGTGAGTTGTCAAAGATTTCGTTTGGGTTTAAATACCAAACTTTTCCTCTTCCCTTTGCCTTAGCAGCTTAGGGCAGTGATGTATTCTTATATTCGGATAAGAATACTGTTGTGACAGATTTGTCGTGGGATTTTTAGCAAACCCCCAGCTATCAACGGGTTTGATTTTGCCTTTACCAACTACCGTTTGAGTTGGGCTAGCCATGCTATTATCCTCAGCATAGTGAGTTGTCGAGGGTTTCGTTTGGGTTTAAATACCAAACTTTTCCTCTTCCCTTTGCCTTAGCGGCGTTAGGCAATTCATACTTTTACCTCCAGTATGGTGGGGTTAGCGAGAAATCTATTCTCTTCCCGTAGCTTTAGCGGCGTTAGGCGATTCATACTTTTTTTTACCCCCAGTATGATGGGGTTGGCGAGAAATTTATTCTCTTCCTGTAGCCTTGTCGGCGTTGGGTGATTCATGCTTTTTACCCCCAGCATGGTGGGGTTAGCGAGAAATCTATTCTCTTCCTGTAGCTTTAGCGGCGTTGGGCAATTCATACTTTTTACCTCCAGTATGGTGGGGTTAGCGAGAAATCTATTCTCTTCCCGTAGCTTTAGCGGCGTTGGGCAATTCATACATTTTACCCCCAGTATGGTGGGGTTGGCGAGAAATCTATTCTCTTCCCGTAGCTTTAGCGGCGTTGGGTAGTTCATACTTATTACCCCCAGTATGGTGGGGTTGACGAGAAATTTATTCTCTTCCCGTAGCCTTGTCGGCGTTGGGTGATTCATTTTTTTTTTTTTTTGTAAATAAATATATATATATATATGGGGGTCTAAATTAACAGCCTTGAGCCCATTTTTTTTTGAATTGTTGTAAGCCCAAGTGGTACCTTTAGACCTCACACATTAAATGTGTCGGAGTTAGCTCTAACTCCTTTTTTGTTCAGCTTTGAGCTGAACTGCTCCAGCGTCAATCAACGCTTGAATTTTATCTTTTAAGATAAAATAATTTTTTGTGGGGTGACCTACAATCCGATGGTACAGGCAGTAATTCGGATCGTTAGTTTTCCCTACTTCTTCAGGTCTCTTGCTCTCCGGCAATTTGAGCATCTTGCGTTTGGTGAGCAGATTGAACATAGTAGGAGTATGTTCATCCTTGAACGAATACTGCTTTTGAAGTCTGGGCGACTTTGCTGTGTTGCTTGTAGTTGGCCATGGTTTCTGCTTCATTGTACTTTCTACCGCCATTGCTGTTATGTCTTTCCCTTTTGAACGGGAAAAATGGAATGGAGATTCGTTTGCACCGTCTCCGGTTGCAGACTGTTGCATTTCAAGACGTCGAAGTATTTCTTCGGCCTGTTCGCCCTGCTTAAGCAGATCCTTCCATGACTTGGATTCGACCGAACCCATCTTGTCTAAGATATCGGTCAACAACTTATGTCTGCAGGTTTCCACAAGCGTATCCTGCGTCATGCCATGTGGGCATCGAACGGAAAGTTCTCGGAACCGCTTGACATAAGTTTTGACCGTTTCGCCTTCTTCTTGCTTCGCTGCTAGTAAAGATAATATGGAGACTTCTGTATCATCTTCAAAGAATCGGGCTAGGAACTCACGTTCTACATCAGCCCAAGATTTAATTGTTCCCTGGGGAAGTTGCATAAACCAGGTAAATGCGGGCCCCCGTAAAGTACTCGCAAATATCCTAGTCATAGTTGGATCATTCCCCATGAGATGTCCTGTCTGTGAGAGGAAATAGAAGATGTGTTGCTGCGGCGAACTTTTACCGTCGAATGATTGAAGATTCAACGGTTTATATTTTGCAGGATAGGGTACGGTCTCCCATTCTACGGGATATGGACGGACTACCCCCACCTCTTGTAGCTTTTTGCGATGAAGAAGAGTTTGTAATTGGTTCTCCATCTTCTCTATTTTCTCTGCGTGAGGATTGAGGATAACTTTCACTTCCTCTTCCTCTCTTGAATGAGGAGGCACTTCTTCATCTTCGTCTTCGCTGTCTTCACTTATTTGGACATGCCGTTTTCCTTTCTGCCGACTAGAAATGGACGGCGATGATTGGTTCTTTCTAGTTTGAGCCAGCAACTCAATCAAAAGTTGTTTCATTTCTTCTATGGTCTCCTCGTGCTGTTCGAGACGTTTTTCTTGTCTCTCAAGCCTTTCAGAGACTTCTTCTAGAAGCGCGCCCTCTGGTTCGATAGAAACTCCTTTTGACCCTGGAGTAATTTCCTTATCCGAAAAGTTGTTTCCGACCACATTTTTGCCTTTATTAACCATATTTGATGAGGCAACAGGTAGATCGGTTCCAGAGCACACCCTCTTTATTGTCCGTATTCCTTTGGATTCGGTGATCCGCTCAAAAACGGACCGTCTCGGATGGCACTCGCAGTTTGATAGAACAGTTGAAATTAACTGTTCGCATTGGCATTGAGGAGTATTCTGTGCAGAGTTCTTCTTCCAATTGAGGTATTCTCTCAAGTCTTGAGATACTTCTTTATCCCTATTTGCAACCTGACGCCGCTTGCGTTGCAAACTTGGTTCATAATACTGGAGAGTTTGCAATATTTCAGGGCTGAGCTCTTTTCCAGCATTAGATTATTCTCCAACCCTTTTGCGGATTCTTCTGGAGTGTGTGCTGGCCTGTGCAGTTGTACGGGCCTCGTACGCATCTGACTTGTTCTTCGGGATTTGGAGGATTCTATCATGAATATGTTCATCCGAAGAGAAATTTGAAGACCTATTCTCAGGTGAGTTCATGAGCACATCCTTATATTTGTTTGTAGAGGAACGGGATGGTACACCTGGGAGAGTAATCAAAAAGTTAGATGTGCGCTGTGTGCTCACTGCGCGTGTGCCCGAATAGACACCAGAACCAACCCTTGATTTTTCCTGCGGAATGCAACCCACGGGTTGCAACTTGCGGTGTGCAACCCGCGGTTGGAACTGCAGGTTTGCACCCGCGGTTGCAACCGCGGAGTTGCACCCGCGGGGTG
>JAYEPQ010000017.1:21755797-21855797 GCA_036321105.1 Dracaena cambodiana
GGGATGCTAAATCAAATAAAGGTCAAAAGAACTTGGAATTAAACCAAGATATTCCTAATTTCTTAGATGATTAATGGGTTAATATAAATCTAGAATACTGCTCAATCACAACCATCCGATTAATCGATGACTCGAAACTATAGAAGCCAAAGAGTCTTTAATCCTAGCCATTTCATTCGTTGATTTAATCAACAATCCGATTTTTTAGGAAGCAAACCATCGAAGAATCTCGCTCATGGATTTTATCAATAATAACTTGGAAGTCTCGTGTGATACCTGTTCTTAAGGTGACTAGCTCATCTAGGATAGTATTGTCTGAATATGTCCAAATAGTCGGCAAAGAACCGGATATGCTACTTGATTAATTGACGAAATCAACTTAACTCCTCTAAGTGATTTCTAGTACTCCAAGTTGTAAGTCTCGATCTATTTAGGTCAGTAATGTGGAATATGCCATCAGTCTAAATTTAAGGGCTCTCTTCTTTCACCAACATCAGATCATGGTTGGATGTACGCGAATGAGAGGACCTTCCGCCGTCAATTGTAAAGCTCAGGCAAAGATGGAAGTATTGTAGAAACTTGGTATTAACCACGTTGGTATGAAAGAGTACAAAGATAGTCCATGCAACAAATTTAACTCATTTTGAGCAGCCAAATTATTTAGAGGTAAGACAATTAGCCTAAGTCATAAAAGCCACAGGTCCAAGATGGAAAGTATTCAAGAAAGCTATTCAGAATGGTCATAATGATAGTATTCTTAGAGTTCGGTGAACTGAACTCAAGAGCGAGGGGATATTGATGTTACATAAATTATGTAAACCAGGCCCAAATTGAAAAGCCCAATGAGTCAAGTTCGAAAGAAGATCAACTCAACAATTATTTAGAATCACAAATTTTATCATATAGAAAGTCGAATAAAATTATTAAACTCCTTATCTCAGTCAATCTATGAAGGATTCTTGATCAAGTCAAAACCTTACTAAATCATTATGGACAAAGAAATGAAATCTCTTAAAGGATTCTTGATCAACTCAAAACCTTACTAAATCATTATGGACAAAGAAACAAAATTTCTTGAAGGAAACCGACTCTCTCCGAGAAAGGAAATTAATGAGTTCAAGATCAATCATGACTCCTACTCTCCCATAAACCCTCAACTATAAATATCCCTTTCGTTAGAAGGAGGAGGGGATTTGTTTCTCAATTCTAGGATTCCGACAGTTATAACTTTGGGAGAGAGAGTCATTGAGATCTTCTGTTTAAGAAGAACTCGCAACAATGCAACTTTCATTTGAGGATGTAAATTCGGGATTCATCTCGATCAAATCTCGTTAAATCTTGACTACTGGTTCATTTATTTGCTCTCTGTAATGAACCCTCCCTCATTTACTCCCTCAACAACTCACTTGGTACTTGATTGTCCTGGCTACCTTGGTAAGATGGATTTTGGTACAAACAGTAAGAAAATGGAAGAAAGAAATGCTAAACTAATTATACCAAACTTAAGAAAAGGAATATAGGGCCTTATTTAAAAAAAAAAAAAAACAACAGAGGAAAATTCTATGCACAAAACAAGGAAGGTATATGGTGATCATCAATACGATGATGACGGGTAAATTGGGTCAACGCAATAACGGTGGTCTCATATATCCTAAGTTCAATCTGCAACCTTTATTTTCTCTTCCGCTCTCTTGGCTTGATTCTTCATCAGTAATTTCCCTTCTCTTCATTTGATGTTTTCAATTTTAAGGTTTTTTATGTTAATCCACTATCATGAAGTTCTAATCACTTATGATGCGGTGAAGAGTAAGGGTTTTTTTTTTTTTATTTAGGCAATTAGACATAATTACCTAATAACTACGATTTTTTTCAAAACTTTGCGGTTTTGTATTGCTTTTATAATTCCACGTAAAATTGTTTTGCTTAGGTGTTCATATTATTTTTTTCTTACTAAGTGAAACTAAGTTAGAAATTAAAACAAAAAAGTAACTAGAAAATGGAATAAATTGTCTCCACAACGAGGGATTGCTAGATTATTAAAAATTATTAAAAACAAAGAATCAAATGGAATAAATTGTCTCCACAACAAGGGATTGTTAGATTATTAAAAAATTATTAAAAACAAAGAATTAAATGGAATTAATTGTCTCCACAACGGGGGATTGTTAGATTATTAAAAACTATTAAACACAGAGAATCAAATGAGAGAGAGAATATGTGTATTTTTGTTTTAAGGGATGTAGATAGTGCTATCAATTCAAAAAACTCAGGTTACTCATTATTTAGCAAAATTTTTAATGCTATCATCAAACTTACGGGGAAGGGGGAAATTCTATTTGCACACCATATTTTACTCTTGATGCACTGTTTTAAAACTTATAAATAATTACAAGTTTGCCATTATTTGTTTTGACTAATTTATCCTTATAAATTCCAAACTAACACTTTTTAAAATTTGGAACTACGACTCATCGTTTTTCTCCTCTATTTTCTCTCTAAAACCCTAAATGATTTTTTTTAGTATTTAATAAAAACACATCTTCTACAAAATCATCTATTTGATTTCTTGACCCCTTAAAATTTTTTACATTAACGTTCCTGAAAAGATTAGAAGAATTTTAAATTATTCGATTTCACCGTGACAAGTGAAATTTGAGTTTGGAATTTGCATTTGAGTTTTCTTATGCAAATGGAAAATTCCAACATACAATTAGTGTCAGAGAACAAATCTAAGGTACGATTTGAATTTTTTTTTTAAGTTTTATATGTATTTGTTTGAAATTTATAGTTAATTAGTTTTTTTTGGAGACTTCGCTTGCTGATTGGGTATTAATACCCGACCAATACATTTCTTGGACGGGTATTAATACCTGACCAAATATTTTTTTGCTAAATGGGATTGGACGGATGAAGAGTTAGAGAAAAAGATGAGGGGTATTTTTGAAAAAAAATTTGAGCGCAGAAAGTAAAATGGCAGTATTTCAAAATATGAGTTTAGTGTAAAGAGGAACCAGATCACCAAGAGTAAAATGCCGTGTGCAAATAGAATTTCCCCGGGGAAGGGCAAGTATGCATTTTTGACTCCCTATTTAAGGTTTGAATCCTTAAAATTTTAAAAAAGTAAAGGTTGTTAATTCTTCTATCGAAATAATATCTTTTAGTTTCTAATAAAAGAATAAAAAAATAATCATACTAATACATGTAAAATACTTTTTTGACCTTATCTCTACAGATGAGGACACATTTTTATATACATTCATATAAACAGCTATTAGAATTAGTTAATACCTTATCTCTTTATTTTGTAGAAATTTATAATACAGCATTGGAGTAAATCATTGTGTATATTATGGTAATATTTTTTCTAGAACAAAAGTGAAAAGATCACACAATCAAGTGAAAAAATCATTCTTATTTGGTTATTTTATTTTCTATTGACTTTTTTAGACCCTAAATCTCAACACGGCGAAAGCTATCATTTGTCATAGAATGCTCGAGGGGAAAAAAACTTATTTTTTTATTACACGTTGTATTTGTGACCCTAACAAAATTCTCGGCTTGATATGGCCCACGCCTAACTCAAACTCTCTAACCAGACCAATTGTTTTTTATTAAAGGTAATAAATGAATTATTAATCAAGCCTAATAAAAACCTACAATTAGACCTTGTAAGAGGCCTAATTAAAATATCTCATGTATAGACTCAGCATAACCCCCACCAAAGTGCGTGAGTCCCACCATAAATGAAAAATTATCCATCATCTATCTTATAAATAGGCCAAATATAAATCTAATCTCATAATATCTAACCTCCTCTCTTTTGACTATTGCATTTACAGTAACTTATTTCACTTCTTGCCATCACGATTTGAGTATCTGAGGGTCTTTGGTCGGGCCAGACACAATCTCTATGACATTCATGTTCCTTGGACAGGTGATGCTCTCGGTGTGCACTTGAGGGTAGGCTTAGTGAGCTCCTTCAGTGCGTCAATCTCTCTGTCATCTTGGCCTGCTACAGATTCCTCCTTTATTTGCAGAAACATTCTCGTTGTACGTGGAAAACACAAAAATCTTCTAAAATGGCTAACACTCAAGCGCAACCAAACCGAGGCACCACCTGCTGAGTGGAAGGAGAAGAAATTCTTGTCCAACTTGTTGTTTATGGGTGTCTAGCTCACATACCTGACTCACCCTATGAGAAGTATGAACAACCAACATCTTTGAGTCACCTTGGCTCGATGAGAGTTGTCATCATCCGCAGGAGGAATCATTCTCCTGACAACAGTGAGGAGATGAGAAGAGTGAGAAGGAGGCCTTGGTACTCCAACTTAGAAGAGCCCGAGTTCCAATCGGGATTCTGGGATATAAGCCATAAGCCCATTCTGATTAGGAACAGGCATCCTGGTCTGTCTCTGAGATGATCTGGGGATTTTGTATTGAATTTCTAGTCCTATAAGTTAATGTTTCAGTCTCTTTATCCAAAACAACTTTCTACATTATCGTTCCCGCTCTTAATCAAGTGTGGAAAACTTGAGATTTTACTTGATTCTTCTTGTTCTTGTTATACACCTCTGAGTTCTTTCTCACCAATCATGGATAACTCGTCGTCAACAGAACGCAAGACTTTCATCCCTTTGGTGCCTGACCATGTTACTCGGGCTCTAGCGTGCAATGGTCGAGTATGCGATCTCATTAAGGTTCTTCTGTCTTTGCTGAACATTATTTCTTTCAGTTGATCAACTTGCATTTCATGACAGGACCCTCCACCGGTAGAAGCCAACTTCTGCCAGTTGCTTCTCAAAATCCTACAACAGGACTTGTGACTGTACTTATTCTTTTGATGCATCATGAACTCTTCTACGATCTTCGTGGTCATTGTTCTATTAACCGGGTCCTGATTGAGTGTTCAAATCCGCAAATCAACACCTTGTTCGTTAGGTTGGGTGAACTTATTATATCTCTTGAGGAGGTAGAAGCCCATCTTCAGATTTTGTATTTGCCTGACCTTAGTACTAGATAAATTCATTTCGTTCTGTATTAGGAAAGAATTAAAGTTCACGCGCTTCCGCGTGCAAAAAGCAAGTGACATGAATGATGGCGTAGCTTTCTCTCTTTCCTTCTATTTCACACGATGCCTCTTATATTTTCAAAGAAAAATGTTGAATGTCATTTTCTTTTTGAGCCTTGCTGGTATACACTTGGCAAACTTAAAAATTTTACTTTATCTGAAAGGTCTAGGTTTCTTGATGCACTTTGAATTCTCCTCTTTTAATTAATTGTTTCTTTTTTCTGTTAACGAAGATAGCAGCCTTTCCAAGATGTGTTTAAACTGAATTTTTCTTAGCTGGGAACGACTCCAGAACCCTTTTATTAGAAAGTGGTGATCATGCATGTAGCATGGGAAGACAAACTCACAAGTTTCTGATGACTTTCTCTTGCAACTCATTAAAAAGACTTTGGACTTTTACATGTCATGAGTTTATTATATTGTTAAGAGTCCTAGAATATAAGCATTCTAAGTGATTTTCAAATAAATAAATAAATAAGCATTTTAATTGATTAACAGTGTGCAAGAGTTTTCTACATTTGAAGAAAGAACAGATAATGTTTGACAAATATACGCTTGACATGGTTAGATTGATGTTTACCTTGTTGTACCATTAATGCATAACTAACGAAAGCAGAACAACAACGATTTTATGTTAAAAAAGAAAGTTCAAGAGAGGGCAAAAAATTTTCCTACGAAGTAGTTGGGAGTTGATAGGGGCACGCATAAGGCTCCCAATCCGATCTTGAAAGAGTCCTGCCTGACTGCCTCCCAGCTCAGTCTTTTTGAAACTGTCCAGGGCTCTGTTAGGCCGGGGTTATGTCTTGATTTTACTTGGCTCATAGTTATAGAATTTTGTATTCGTTCTAGGTCGGGTTTGGGCTCATGTCTCATGAGTGATGGTTAGTTTTGTAACTGGCGAAGGAAGTGAGTTTACAAGGTATTCTATATATAGCCTCTTGTAATGAAGCTTAGGGATAAGAGAGAATTTTAGCCTGTGATTGTTTAAGGAGAGAAGGTGTTAATTCTTCATGACTAAGTGGAATTGATTCTCTCAAAATCTCGCTCCTGTTTAATCTCACTATTTATAATTTGTACAATTATTTCCTTTTAGTCTCGTCTCCAACATTAGCCCTGACCGAGTTCTTAGAAGCAAGTACGTAGGTAACAAATGTCATACACGTGGAAACTTATGTATTGCTTACTTTCCAAGTACTGCTTATAGAAGCTTCTGTTCTAGAAAGCAATACAAGTCCCTGGCATTGAATTATTTTTTAACGTGTTTCTATCCCTCTATGTTTTCAGGCTTAATTATATTGAAGACTTAAATTTAAATTTAATTAACTTGGTACGCATTTCTAACCATCCCTAAAACCTTGTGCACACAGTTCATATGACATCTTTCCAACTGCGAAGTGCATGCAAATGTTGACTTCCTCACATGACATCTTTCCAACTTCGAAGTGCATGCAAATGTTGACTTCCTCACATGACATCTTTCCAACTTCGAAGTGCATGCAAATGTTGACTCCCTCACCCAATAAAGTCAGCCGTCTTTTTCAGCTGACAGCGTCCGAAGACCACCATCACTCTAGTTTCTTCAGCTGAAGAAAACATATTAGCGAACAAAGGCCTTATTTCCAAGGTTATAAATATTGGCGCCAGATATATGTACTCAAATATTGTATCTTGTTTTAAGGAATCTTAGCAGGCTCTAAAATATTAGTCCGTTACTGTAGAATGAAAAAATTTTGACCCCGCATTGACCCGAATCCCACACACCACAAACGCAGCAAGGCTAGGCCCAGCCTCGCGGCGCGAGGCTAGGCGCAAGGCTAGTCTCCAGTCTTGCGCAATAAAAGTGAGCCTCGTGTCCTCGAAGGGCTATTTTGCATATTTTACAAATTCTAATCATATTTTAATTAACTTTTGGTGCAGGATTAAAACCAGATACAACGAATGTTTGGAGCAAATCTTATCAAAAGAAAACTCAAATATTTGATTAAGATTATAAGAAAATTATATCTCTATCTACATAGAAACTCTCTCAATAACTTGAAGCCTATAAACACCCATCCAGAGGTACTTAAAAAGGATCTTTGGTAAGATCTCTCTCCTATGCAAGAGTCCGAAGTCTCTTTTAGCATAAAAGAGAAGAGCGAACTCAAGAAATCTCTACCATCACCAAGCTTCGACGTCAGATCGTCAACGAGGAATAGATTAATCCTCATGCTATCTAGATCCCACAACGTCTGTAAAACAGAGCGACGATTTATAAGTCCTCTCATTTGTTTTCTTTTTATTTCTTTTCATTGTAATCGATTGTAATCGATCCAAGAGAAATTCTGTAGTAATATTTTTTTAATGGCAATGGAAAGATCCCCGGTTTTTCTCGAAAACAGACTGACAACCACAGTGGGAGAAATCTCTTAACTGAAAAGGAGATGGTGGTCCAATCCGACGCCAACAAAATTGGAGAAACGGTGGAGATGTTGGTGATCAAAATTGACTAACATAAATATGAGGATTACATATCCTCGGACTCGTCGAGTCCATGCGAGAAGAGATCCTCGTGGCAAGAACACAAAAAAGTTATGAACTCAAAACGTTCAAAATCACGTGAAGAAAAAGATGACTTGATGGTTTTGGATGACAAGGAGGCGTTGATTCATCAACAGCCACTTGGATTTTCAAGCTCTGGTTCATCGAAACAAACAGTGTCCCTTCCAATATTCAGAGAACTTGTCATGTTCGATACCAAAGGAGAACCTATTGCTGCACAAAGACGGATTTGAATCTATAACAAGAATTGGAGAGCATGCCGTCGGGCACTCAAAGCCCGTTTTCAACACCAGGCTAAAATCCAACCTAGCATAAGTCAAAGTGGATGCCAGGCTCAAATTCAACCTAGCACAAATCAAGAAGGATGTCAGGTTCAAATTCAGCCTAGCCCCAATCAAGAAGGATGTCAGGCTCAAATTCAGCCTAGCATAAGTTAAGGTGGACGGCAGGCTAAATCTCAGCCTAGCACAAACAAAGGTGGATGTCAGGCTAAATCTCAGCCTAGCATAAATAAGGCTAGATCTTAGCCTAGCACAAACAAAGTTGGACGCCAGGCTGATTTGCAGCCTAGCACAAACAAGGCTAGAATCCAGCCTAGCAAGAACAAAGATAGATGCCAGGTTGATTTGCAGCCTAGCACGAAAAAGGCTAGATCCCAGCGTAGCATAAACAAAGTCGGATGTTAGGCTAATCTGCAGCCTAGCATAAACAAGGCTAGAATCTAGCCTAGTATAAACGAAGTCAGACACCAGGTTGATCTACAGCTACCATAAATAAAACTAGATGCCAGCCTAACATAAGTAAAATTAAAAATCAAACTAAGTTTAAGCCTGTAAGCGAGGCTAGTTCAACTAAGCCAGTATGTGAGGCTAGATCAGTACGCCAAGCTCGCCTAGTGCGCGAGGCCAAGCCAGTGCGCGAGGTTCGTCCAGTGTAAGAGGATTTTTCAATGCGCAAGGCTAAAGTTAAGCCTCTACCCTGTGTACGAACAGAAGAACGTGAGGGTACCAAGCAATTTCATGCGAGACATCCTAGAATTAATGCTGAACATCAAATCAATTTGGGGGTTGACAAATATGATTTTTGTGAGCTCTCAGAACCACCTGTTTGGACAAATAGACCTAGCGGAAGAAGTTGGCCCCGTCTGCAAAAGATGGCTATATCAGCACCCCAAGAGGAAACTTCGGACTTACGGAGATATCTTACAAACAAAATAAGAGTGGCACGATCCCATCAATCATGCTGTTGCGAAGAGTTAATTACAGCAGTTTTGACTCATTGTCGCTGTCAAGCTCCAAGACCATCTGTATTTAACCGGCTGTCAATACCGAAATCTAATATTCCAAAAAGAAGGCGACTGCAAAGACAGAGCTTTGACGTAGATGAAAACCATCAAGCTTTTACATCAAATATGGTGAATAAAAGAAAGAAACCAGTCGTCGAAGGATATGTCTCTGACATGGAAATAGAGGAAACCTATCATCGCACATGCCTCAGGTCAGGCATAATAGCTCCCTGTGATTATAAAAGATTAGCAAGGGGTTTTGATGAGGAATATGGAGCATTTAGCGATCATTCGGCCATAGCAACTCTGCGATCGCACGCTTCCTCTTGGTCCAGGACAGTTCACATGGCCGAACGGTCGGCTGAGATGAATTAAAAGATTGAAGTGCATGAATGGTTCATCCAAGAGTAGCAAAGGAGCATCAATGAGCTCAAAGTGATGCTCGTGAAAGTTATAGAAAGCACTCAAAAGAACACAGAAGACGAAGCAGGGGTTCTTCCTCTTCTGATAAAGGCAAGAAGGATGAGAGTGAATCTAACTAAGATGTTGGGGGGAAAGGCGGGGAGAAGGAATATGTCATTAATCCCCAAGCTAAAAAATGGAGAAGTTTCAAAATCAAATAGAAGTATTAATGCACCGGAAAGAATTGCAGAAGACGGGGATTATGAGACCCTACCTGATAGAGTGAGAGTCCGCACCGTTTCCGGCAAAATATAAACCTTTGAAGTCATATGATGGGAAAGGATCTCCAAGCTAGCATATGTATTATTTCCTTTCTAAGACCAGCCATCGAATGGGTAATGACTTAGTGATGACAAAAATCTTTGCAAGTACCCTGCGAGGGTCTGCCTTCATTTGGTTTATGTAACTGTCCTCGAAAACTATCAACGCCTGGTCTGATGTGGAAAGGGAGTTCCTAGGCCACTTCTTTGAAAACGATACCTAAGTGTCCATTCACTCTCTTCTAGCAAACAAGCAAAAGAAAGAGGAGACGGTTAAGAGCTTTGTCGAGTGCTTTCGCAAAATGTTTGTACGATTCCCACATGACATGTCTCAGGAGACACTAGTACAGACATACAAGCATAATCTACAGACCAGGATATTGGTCAAAATAGAAGCTGTAGAATCAATGAGTTGGAAAGAACTGGTTAAGCAAGGTGAACTAATAGAAGACTTTATCCGCTATTTGGGAGAACAACGCTCCACAAGGGGCGCTCTGGTAGGAAGGCAATATCTACAAAACCCCTGACCAAAGGAAAAAGAGGCTATGGTGACAGAAACAACTCCACAATAGAAACCCAAAAATCAGAAAGAAAAAGCGTGTCCAAGTAGTACCCCGTGCCCGTGTATGATTTCAAAGATGAGCAAACAGTAACACTATTTAATTTGCTCCAGTCTCCCCCCAATCCAAAACTAGAGAAAGCAGGGAAGATTAACAATCCCAGGTACTATCTATACCATCAAAACTTGGGGCATGTTACAAAAGATTGCTACACACTGAAAAAGAAGATCCAAGTATTGATCGATGCAAAAGTAATCCAATTGAAATCTGAACAGACAAGGGTGATGGCCAATATGGTCACCCTAACGGTTGGAACGAATGAATTTCCCGCAGGAGTGTCCCCTGTATCTGCTGGAAAGATGGTGCTGGTTAACCACAGCTCGAATAATATGAGAGAAAAAGGACTCTCCCCAGTCACCATAAAGAAGGGTAAATTTATGTGGGTACATCCAGATCTCTTGAGCTATGAGCAATGACCTTCATCAAGTGAACAGAAACTAAGTAAAGGGAAAACTTGCCACACGATTTTTGTAATCATCGATGAAGATTGCGATGAGGCAAATGTACTGACCGACTCAGAAACCGAGACTTCGGCTTTGGCCACTTATCATGATGAGGTAGGCTCGTCAGGAACCCGGTCAAGAAAGAGTTATCTCAAATATTATTTAAAAGTACAACATGACGAGCCCAATGTGGTAAATGAAGATTCATTCTCTAAACAAAAGGAGTTTCACTTCCAAAAATGGATAAAGAAGGATGGTGAGGTAGCTGGTGCGCCATTTCAGTTCAATGTGCTTGCTTAGTTAGCTATCATCACAACACGCATAACTCTTTATAAGTTATTGCAATTGTTAAAGACGACCAGGGATGCATTGAGAGAAGATTTGGCTGACTTCGAGGCCTTTTTGGCTCAAATCACTGAATGACAGGCTCGCCAATTGGGCGCTGTTATTGTCTCCCTACGACTTACATTTTGTAGCTCAGAAAGCGACAATAGGCCAAACCATAGAGGATTTTCTGGCTGAACACCCTATTCTAGAAAATTCCAAACTCCAGGCTGACATCCTAGATGAAATCACAGAAATTAATGCAGTCTTAGAAGGACAGATGTGGCAATTGTTCTTTAATGGGGCAGCAAGAAGAGATACAGCCAGGGTAGGGGTTGCCCTAATATCTACCCATAAGCATGTGGTACCGCAAGGATACTCGCTAACCAGACTGTGCACAAATAATGTGTCAGAGTACAATGCCCTTATAATTGGTCTCCAAATAGCTTGGCAACTGGGGTAAGGCTTCTCGAAGCATATGGCAATTCAAAACTGGTCGTTAATCAGATGACCGAGGAATATGAGGTAAAATATGAAATTCTCATACCGTATCATCAAATAGCAATGTGATTAGCAAGCAAATTTGAAGAATTTTACATTGACGATGTACCAAGATATGAGAATATATACGCCAATTCCCTGGTATCATTAGCTATGACCCTATCCGTACCCAATGGGTCAACCAAACATGTCACTATAGGAAGCCACAAACTTTGCATCTAGACGCAATCATGGAAGTAGATGAAGCAAACTAAGTTGGAGTAAGATTTGAGCCACGAGATTGGCAGTTCCTACTTGTGGACTATGCATTGCAAGGCATCCTTCCGGAGGACCCTAAAAAAGCCACTTTCATAAGAAATAAAGCAACAAAGTTTTATTACAATGCCATCTGAAAACTTTGTATAAAAGGTCTCATGACGACATCCTACTTCACTGCTTGTTAAAAAGCAAAGCCCTGGAAGTGGTTAAGGAAACCCATGACAGGACCTGCGGGGTCCATCAACCGGGACCAAAACTCTGGGACCGCATTATGAGATTGGGATTCCTTTAGTTCAAGATGATTATAGACGCAGTGACATATGCAAAGCATTGTCATGCCTGTTAGGTGCATGCCTATTTGGCATCCTACTTCGCTGCTTGTCGAAAAGCAAAGCTCAGGAAGTGGTTAAGGAAACTCATGACAGGACCTGCGGGGTCCATCAGCCAAGACCAAAACTTTGGGACCGCATTATGAGATTGGGATTCCTTTTGTTCAAGATGATTACAGATGCAGTGGCATATGGAAAGCGTTGCCATGCTTGTCAGATGCATGCCAATTTTATACACCAACCGCTAGAGTTCTTGCACACGTCAACCTCTAGTTGGCCATTTGAGACATAGGGTATGGATGTTGTCGGGCCAATCACTCTGTCATCCTCCAAAGGACATTAAATCATATTAGCAATAACTGACTATTTCTCCAAATAGGCAGAAGTTGTCCCCATGAGAGAAGTAAAGACAGCAGATGTGGTAAAATTCATCAAACACCACGTAATTTACCATTTTGGTGTGTCCCGATGGATTATCCATAACAACGGACCTCAATTCATTAGTCAGGGCTTCTTGCGATTCTTTAGTAGATTCAGAATTCAAGATGTGCTTTTGACACCTTATAATCCAGCAACCAATGGATTAGCTAAAGCCTTCAACAAGACTATGGTAAAGCTCCTTCAAAATTTTGTTTTTCAATTTGCCGTGACTGGGATGAAAAATTAGGCAAGTGTTTGTGGGCTTACCATACCACGGTGTGAACTCTGACCAAAGTTACGCCTAGAAATTCAAATTTCGTCTCTGCGCGTAGCACTGGCTATGAAGATGATGACTGAAGAAAAATATCAAAAACGGCTCCGAGAGTTTGAGGGCTTGGATGAAAAGTACCTGAACGCGCAACAACAAATTGAATTGTACAAAACGTGCATCTCAAGAGCGTTTAACAAGAAAGTTAAACAAAAAACTTTCAAAGATCCCACTTGGACTTCGCTGTCAAAAGACCAATGATTATGACCCACAAGACCAACAGAAATTTCGAACCCAAATGGGAAGGATCCTTTGTAGTAGAAACTGTCAACTCAAACGGAGCCTATCGTCTGATCAATCAAGATGGCGACAGGATGATGAAACCTATCAATGACAAGTTCTTGAAGAAATACTACATATAGCTACCTTTAAAAAAAAGGGAAGGGAAGGCTAATTAGTCAACCGCCCAATGCTATTAAAAGCAACGGGAAGAGAAATCAATTTTTTTTTGCCAACCCTATTATATTGGGGGTAAGAGTATGAAACCAATCGTCCAATACTAAGAAGGTAAAGGAAAGAGAGAATATTTGGCATTTAAGCCCAAACAAAATTTTTAACAACTCATCATACTGAGGGAAATAACATAACTAGCCCAACACAAATGGTGATTGGTAAAGACACCTCAAATTTGTTGATAATTGGGGGTTTGCTAAAAATCCCACGATAAAATTTGTCATATATAAAAAGCATATATCATTACCCAATGCTTCAAAAGTAAAAGGGAGATGAATTTGAATCCTCGATAACTTCTCATGGTGAGGTAAAAGCAGAAACTGCACAATACCGACAAGGTAAAGAGAAGAGGAAATCAGAGTCTTTGCCAGCCTATTATGATAGGGAGTAATGTGCGAATAGCCCAGCGCCTTCGAGGCAAGGGGCAAGAGGGAAACTAAAATCTTTGACCAATCCTATCATAATGTTTGGTAGAAACAATTCATAGCCGCAAAGGCAAGAGGGAGAGGAATTTAAATTCTTGACAACTTATCATACTGAGGTAAAAGTATGAACTACTCAATGCTACAAAAATAAAGAAAAAAGAACAAGTTTATCGCCAAACCATCATGCTGAGGTAAAAAACATGAATCGTCCAATGCTTCAAAAGTAAAGGGAAGAGAACAAGTTTCTCACCAACCCATTATACTGAGGTAAAAAGTATGAAATGTCCAATGCTTCAAAAGCAAAAGGAACAGAATAAGTTTCTCGCCAACCCATCATGCTGAGGTAAAAAACATGAATCTCCCAATGCTTCAAAAGCAAAGGGAAGCGAACAAGTTTCTCGCCAAACTATCGTACTGAGGTAAAAAGTATGAACAATCCAAAACCACAAAAGCAAAGGGAAGAAGAAATCAAATTCTCGCCAACCCATCATGCTGAAGTAAAAAGCATGAACTGCCTAATGCTCCAAAAGAGAAGGGAAGAGGATAAATTTCTTGACAACCCATCATACTGAGGTAAAAAGTATGAACTGCCCAATACTCCAAAAACAAAGAGAAGAGAAAAAGTTTCTCGATAACCCATCATACTGAGGTAAAAAGCATGAACAACCCAATGTTTCAAAAGTAAAGGGGAGAGGAATTCAGATCCTTGATAACCCATCATGCTGAGGTAAAACGCATGAACAACCCAATGCTTCAAAAGTAAAGGGGAGAGAAAATCAAAATTCATGCCAATCTATTATGATAAGGAATAGTGCACGAACAGTCTAACGCCCTCGAGACAAGGGGCAAGAGGAAATTAAAATCCTAAACCAGTCTTATCATTGTGGGGGTAGAAATAACCCGATGCCGAAAAGATAAAGGAAAGAGGGAACGTTTGGCATTTAAGACCAAACAAAAGTTTCGATAACTCATCATACTGAGGGAAATAAAATGGTTAGCCCAATGCAAACGGCGATTGGTAAAGGCATATAAAATCCGTTGATAATTGGGGGTTTGCTAAAAATTCTGTAAACATATCATGTTAAGCTCTTATATCTGACAGCGAGATTCAAACCACCTCATCTCAAAACAAACCTATCATGTTAAGCCTTATCTTTGACAGCAAAATTCAAATCATCTCCCTAATATAATCAAACCTGTCATGTTAAACTCTTATTTTTTATAGCGAGATTTGAATCATCACATAAACAATATGCCCCTTGATCCCAACATAATCACTGGCTCTGTCTACCAGCCAGGCGAGTCACCGGCTTTGTCTGCCAGCCAAGTAAGCTACTCCAGAATATTAATCCAATCATCTCGGTATGTTTAACAGTACACCTCTGTCAAAATCTCATGGGTACATTTAACAGTAAACCTCTATCCATGGTTCTTTGATCCTAACCCAGTCATCTTAGTATGTTTAACATTATACCTCAACCAAAATCCTATGGGTACGTTTAACAGTACACCTCTTCCTATAGTTCTTCGACCATAACCTGATCATCTCAGTATATTTAAAAGTACACCTCTGTCAAAATCCTATGGATACGTTTAATAGTACATCTCTTCTATGGTTCTTTGACCTTAACCCGGTCATCTCGGTATGTTTAACAGTACATCTGATGTGATAAACTGCAAGCGCACTGTGTCAATGTAAGGCTGTACATGTCGTCCCATAGGGATCTAAGATGTTTCTATGTTCCTTACTCTTTTCTTAGTCTAACGGATTAACTATGAGTTTCTAGATCGAGAGAAGACTAGTTTTAAGTTCTAGAGGTTAGCCTAGGACCTCGAATACATTAGAATAATAGCCTAATAATGAATTATCTCTTTCTTCCTAACTTTTTAATTATGTACGGTTAAGTAACATATTAAAAAGATGATCTTTTTAATTTGATTTTAATCAAGTGCCCCTAAGTATGACCTATCAAGTGATGTACAAGTATAGACCTTCAAAAATAACACTTTTCTTAAAAACAAATCATATCAAGTAGAAAATTTTATAAACAAAAACAAAAAAATAAACTTCAAACCCTAATCTAAGTATAGACTATCAAAAGACCAAATTTAAGTATAACCTATCAAAAAAATTAGATTTATAAGTTTATCCAATTCAATTTATTTATAGGAAAATTTTTATTGATAATTCTAAAAATAAACAAAGAATAAGAATTCTAAACTTCATCTAAGTATAGATTATCAAAATATTATTAAGCATAATCTATCAAAGAGTTATGATTTGTAAACTCTATTTTTTATTTATTTATAGAAAAATCATAACTTTATTTCTTCTTAGGAAGAAGATGAGATAAATCCATATTACATCTATTAAACTAACGTCATCTACATCCTAGGGCTAAAGAAAATTAGCTACTCATGTTCCTAATAAGCAAAATCGAATTTTTATTCATGAACTCAATAAAATATAATCTAGAAAGTAATAAAACCTAAACTAGAAAGCAATTAACTCTATCTAGAAAGCAAATAAAGACCTAAAAGCAATGGCTTACCTCTGAACCACAGTATTGTGGTCGTCACCCTTCAGCAAAACCCTAATTTTATTAATTTAAAACGAGTACAAAACTTCAGGATTCCCATAGAATATAAGGATACGGCCAATATATAGGCTTGAAAATCAAACCCTAATTCTAAGAGAACTAAAAAACTACAAAATTACAATAAAACCACCGACAAAAATTTAACGCATGGGCCCACAATTGGGCCGCTATTTAGCTGAAATTACCGCCATTTGGCGGCTAAATTTGTGAAAATCAGTTGAAATTTCTTCCATACGAGTATCTTGAATTTTACGTTTGATTTCCCTGATTGTATTTAACTTTTAGTCTCTTCCGTATTTTAATCTTGTAAATTTACTCTCTTTAAAAAAGACACTAAAAATACCCGAGTAGAATTATTTATATAAAAAATATGTAATATGAAGGCCATAAATATGCAATATATAGCACTCATCAACATCTCTGTCGAAACTTCATGGGTACGTTTAACAGTACACCTCTTCCCATATTTCTTCGACCCTAACTTGGTCATCTTGGTATGTTTAACAATACACTTTTGCAAAAACTCTATGGGCACGTTCAACAGTATACTTCTGCCCATGGTTATTTGATCCTAACTATATTATTCTGGCTCTGTTTGTCAACCATCCTCAATTCGAAAAATAATCACTAGCTCTATCTGTTAGCTAGGCAAGTCATCGGTTTTGTTTGTCAACAAGACGAGCCACTTCGCAAACTAGTTCTCATCATACTTATATCATAATCAAAATACTTAGCTTACTAAGATATCTCCACACCCTTAGCAGGTTCCATCTTTTATGAACTCACCCACCAATCCCAAAACCAAAATCCATTCATTGAATCACAGAAAAAATTTATCCACCAAATATGATGCCCACAATGTTGTTTCCAGAATATCACAATCATCAATCCATGTCATCATTCTATACCGTATGTCGCAAAGATTGAAAATAACGTAATTAGATTAAGAGGCAAAAGTAATATTTTTTTTTCATTCATATATGAAAATTATATCTTCTGTCAGAGCTCTTAATCTCTCTTCTGTCTCCCGCAGGTTCTTTGAATGAGCTTCTTTAGTAATGGTAGTGGCTTGATGACATAGCTCATCCTCATCAATAATAAAGTGTTGTGCTATCTCAGTGCATACGTTTTCAAAAGCCTTGCTCTGCATAGCAACCTCCTGCTTTTTTGTACTTGCTAGTGGACTAGAGCCTCACGGCGCTTCACAATCTCGTCAAGCTTCGACTCTTTAGCTTGAAGAACCGCCTGAGCAATAGCAATAGCCTCATAGGTGCAGGAGATAGTGCCTCATGCCCTACATGACTTCTATTTCAAGCTCGTCCCACTCAAGCTCATTTTCAATTCCACCTTGAATATTGGCCAAGTCCTGAAGCTCTCGAGAACATGCTTCTTCCTTCTTCTTCAGATCCTCTTGGCAAACGATGCAGTTCAGCATGAGCTCGGAAAACTTCACCAATAGATATATTGGCCCGGTGCAGGTTATTCAAATTCTCCAGATGCTGGTCCAGCGCCTATAGTTGTTCCTGGTAAAAAGAAGCCTGATTAGGGCCACCAATCCTCTCGATGTTCTTAGTATAATTCAGCAGCACTGAACGACCCAAGTCATAGGAGTCTTGCCCAGCCTAGTAAAGACACGCATCAACCAAATAACTAGTGGAATCCACTGATGAAGTACTACAAAAAATCCTCCATAAAATTATCTGACTGTACTAAAGGCAAAGAAGGCGCCTCCACTACAGTAGTAGGAGGCACCACTGGAGGCGTCTAAGGGGCAGAAGATGAAGGCAAAAGTCCTGTCAGATGGGGAGCCAAAGTCTAAAGAAGGATACCGATGGAAAAGCGGTCGATAACAGGTGCAGTACGAATGTCAGTCCCAACGGGCATCGTCTCCGAGAGTCGATTCTTTCCCAAAATATTCCCAATAGTCGAAGTACCCTCAAGGAAGATTCAAGGGATGCGTGAGGATGTACGGGCGCAGCCCGAGGCTCTACTATGTTCCCTTCCCCTATAATAGCACTTACAATTGTAGATGAAGTGATAACTGTAGTTAATGGAGGGGCTTGCAAAGGAACGGGAGGCGTTATCGATGAATAACTTGCTTCGGCGGTGGCAGCCAGTGTCGGTGAGGGCAAACTAACAGCCACCGTATCTACAAGGGAAATAGAACTCTTTAAGGAAATCAGCATGTTGATAAAACAGAACGACATGGGGTGTACTCCAACAATTAAGCAGATATCTCTTATGGTGCCAATTCGAATAGAAGTGCCTCCCAGTCC
This sequence comes from Dracaena cambodiana, assembly GCA_036321105.1. NCBI lineage: Eukaryota > Viridiplantae > Streptophyta > Magnoliopsida > Asparagales > Asparagaceae > Dracaena > Dracaena cambodiana. Next base: position 21,774,391 of record JAYEPQ010000017.1, read on the forward strand.
TATTGGGACGGTATTTCCAGGACAAGAATAGTCGTGCTTGCCCATAGATGGTTCGAAGTAATTGGTGCCATACGAACTCATATCGCTATAGCCACTACGATCCAGACTGCATAACTTTGAACCAAGTTTATACGGAAGTTTATATGGGCTCAGTGGGCATGAGGTCGAGCTTATCCAAGTGGAGCTAACCCATGAAATATCTAAAAATGAAGAAAATGAAGCCAAATTATAATAAAATTGCCAAAAAAAATTTAGCGTACTTCATTACCTGGAGAAAGTAGCCCAGTAGTCGGACTGCGAGGCGCATTGAAGAAGTCGACATCAAGGCCGACGGAGAAGCGGGAATGTCAGCTGCTCGTGATACAAGTACAAACCCTACATGAGCATTTGCAATGGATTAGATCGAGACTTCTTCTTTGTCTTAATCCCTTGCGAAGGGCCGACTTCACCAACTTGTAGTCTTTTATGAGTAACACCTCTAGTGGTGACACCAACGGAAGCTTTTGCACCATGAATCTCAGCTACCTGATTTGCAACTCTGGTATTTGTGCCCTGCCTTGCATCATCACCCTCTCTATCTGTCACTTCAACTATAACCCTGGCAGCTCCTTCCTCATCCTCAGCTTCATCATCATCCTTCAAATTAAGAAACTCGTCTATGCTCTTGAGACGAATCTTTTTATCACTCTTCTTCTGAGAGTAATAAGCTTCAATCTCCTTCATACAGTCATGACTCATGTGAAAGCATGTGATAGTATTGACGGCATGATACCAGGTATAGAAGCTCAAAGAAAGGTGTAGATTGGGCACCTTGTGAGTAAGGGCAAACTGAGTACCTGTGCCGCCAGCACAAAAATGATATTAAGTATGTGCTCCTTCGAAGAGATTCCTCTGAAAGCCGAACTTCAAATTTGGGTTCCCTACATATAACTGAGAATAACCGAATTGTTGGGCGAACCGACTTGGAAAATAAGACTCCATGTGGTAGGTCATCTCTTGACGATACACCAAGTGGGCTGGAAGAATATTTATCAACCACCAAAAATAACTTGAAGATAGGATGGTAAAGTCAACCGGTATTTGGATATCCTAAAGCTATCACCATAATTGCTACTTGGAAAGTCAGAGAAGCTGCAGTATATCTGATAAGTCTAATGACTCCGAAGAGTTTTGCGGACAGGAGACATGTAATAGCTTTTCCAGTCAGAGTTCTCATACCACTGTACGTAAGGCAGAGAAATTGGATCCTCAGAAGTAGGAGCTGTCATCAAGCTAGACAGTGAAGTACGAGCCAAGCCATCAAATAAGTGTATGGTAGCTCGACTCGGGAGTTTAGAGTCTTATATATTGTCTCTCCTTCAACATTAACAACAATCTTTACCATGATGAATTTCGTATGAAGCTCTCTCAGGCCATTTAGCATATTGCAAACCATAGCAGGAAGAAATCTGTTCGCAGTAGAAATTTGTTGCTTTCCTTCCATTGAATTCAACTTAGATTATAACGAAAGAGAACAAGAAAAGAACAAACGAGAGGATTTATACTCTATCGCTCTCTTTTACAATAATATCATGGGATCTATGTAGCGATGGGATCTAACTAGTAGTTCCTTTGGACGATCTGACGACGATGGTCTTCTTGCTCTTGATGAAGAAGATACTGGCCGACTTTTGATGATCTTTTCTGGTCTTGATTCGTTCAAGGCTCTCACACGTAACTTGAACTTCACAAAACTTTCAAAAAAGATCCCCTAAGGCTTTCTCAAGAGGGTATTTATAACCTTAGGTCCATATGAGAGTTTTTATCTAAATAGAATTTGTGCTCATCAAGGATTCCAATCAAATATCTTAGTTTTGATTTTAAATATCTTGATTTAGAGTTCTGATCGGACTTAATTTGGGTATTTGGATAAACCCAAATCTTAATCTCAATAAATTTGTGATTCTGATTATCTGCTCACTCGAAGTTAATCTCACCAAAACGCGGAGCTAAGGAACTAGAACGTGGAGCTATTGAATAGCTCCGCGTTTTGCTCAAACACGAGCCTAAAATAGCCAAACACGGAGCTATAGAGTTAGCTCCGTATTCTGTTGTGGAAAATCCTATTTACTTAGAAATTTTCACTGCCAACAGAACCCCCTCCAAAGTTTTCAAAATGGCTTAGAATTTTAGTAAATTTTGAAATACTTTGGATCTTCAATCTAAAAATGCGGAGTTAAAATACCAAGTTATCTTCGCATTTTGTATACTTGCGCGGAGCTGAGCAATAGCTTCATGTTTCAGTTAGTGACTGCTCAGTAATTGCTCCGAACCTCGCATCGAATACCAAGGGGCGCGTTTTCTCATTTAAATAGAGTCTCTTCTTCTTCTTTCTCACTTCATTCGAAAAGATTTCAAGAACCCAGAGTTTCAGGCGATCGGCGACTAGGCAACCTCAAAGATCTAATCGGATTTTCGCCGATTCTCCGTCGATTTCCCCCGTAACAATGGCACCCAAGACTCGTGCCTCTTCTCGCGCTCCCTCACCGTTGGCGGTTGGCACAAGCAGCGGCAACAGCGGCCATGGCAGCGAACCGGCCCAAGCTGTGCCCATCGGAGGTAAAAACCCCAATTTTTGGGTTCTTTAGAACTGTTCTAGAGTGATTTGGCTCAGTTTTAATTGGCCAATCACTTTTCTACCCGGCGAAATCGCTGTACTCTGGCCGAATAGCTTGGAGAAGAAGGAGAAGACCTCTAGTCTTCCTCCATGCGAAGCTATCGCGTTATCTTCGCGTTTCTAAACGCGAAGTTATTTTTGCTAACTGTCACGTTTTTACGTGTGAAGTTATCATCCTTCGCGTTTTGTCAAAACACGAGGCCATTTCCTTAATTTCGCGCGGAGTTATATTTAACTCCGCGTCTCCGTACTTAGAAAATTTTCAGATCTTGTAATAACTTTTCAAACTCTTGATTCTTCTTTTGCAGTTGACTACTCAGCGGATCCACTCTCCCAAGAGCATCACTTGGGCTTCGTTGGGGGTGCGGATCTGACGGCCCAATTCCGTTTCATCACTATTCTAGCTGCATACAAGCCGGGCCTGAGGGAGCGCAGGGAGAAATTAATCAGGTACCACCCTTCTACTGCACGAGAGATTATCACCGATGCAGTTTTCGAGGTCACCAACCGAGAAGTGTTGGAGAAGCCTGCTTTTCTTTTTGGAGATGCAATGGGGCATTTAGACCAGATCCTATTTGAAGAGGAGTGCATGTGGCTCTACCAATCTGGTGACCTGCTGATATTTCTACCCAGCATGGAGCGTAGCTATCCCCTGGTCTATCTTCAAAGGCTAGCCATGCACCAATCTTCATCAGCAAAAGTAACTCTAAAGAAGGCAGAAGCATATCATAGTTGCAAGTTTCAAGTTTCAAATTCTGGCTCCAAAAAGTAAACTTTTGAAGGAGTTACAAGAACTCTGCGGCAGCTCATTAAGTTTTCTTAAGGATCATTTCTGTTAGATAACAATCTCTGTCGCTTTCCAAAGTGATAGAAATGAAGTATAAGGGCTTGTAGCATGTCGAATTCAACTTATGCGTCTTCATTAGGATTCTTGTAGCAGTATCTTCAGATGATCCACTAAGAACTTTAAATAGACTATAGTTGACATTTGCAGAGGAGATCTTTTGCATGTGAACCAGGGAATTGAGCTGGAAAAACACCTCGTATAGCACAGTACAATCAACAGGATAGTTTAAAATAGGAGGGCATAATAAGGAGCCGCGCTTTTAAAGAATCTCATCAGCGGTTGATCCAGCAATTCGCATTAAATGGCGATGACTTGCGCCGGCAAGCTTAACACTTGGTGGAGGAGACTCATCGTTGAGTTATTGATGAGTCGACGAATATGTTGAAGATTTTGGGAGAGCTATAACTCCCTCTACTTTTGTAACTTTTTGCTTTATGAATAAAGACAATTCTTTTTCTTTTATCTGTTGGCTACAAAATTTTCTTGCACAACAAATAACTTGTCATCAAAATAGTTCATCGTTTTTGGTAAAACAATCCAAGGCTTATTTGCGTAACTTAGATTGTTAATACCGACCGGGTTACAATTATTAACCTAGGTAAAAGCCCTTTTAAACAGAGCTAAATGATAGTTTGGTAAAAGTGTTTAACTACTTACACTAGGATGATCGGGTCAGGATCATTATCTTAGACAGAGATGCTTAATTGCATGTGCCTTAGTTTGATGGAGGCAGTTCAAGGCTCTTATGTGTAACTTGAACTGTACATGCCAAAATAATCGGGTCATGATCATCAGATTTCGGCAGAGGCACCTAATTGCACATGCCTAGTCCAAGTGCTCTCACGTGTAACTTGAATGGAGATGGGAATAATCCAAATCATACTATCAGAGATAAGAGCTTAACATGACAGGACCATGGAATTTTTAGCAAACCCCAAGCTATAAATGGATTTGGTGAGGAACTTGATCTCCTCTTCCCGCCACTTTAACGGGTAGTTAATTTCATAATTTTACCCCCAGTATGATAGGGTTAGCGAGGAACTTAAACTCCTCTTCCCATCGCTTTAACATCATTGGGCAATTTTTTTTATAGCACTCAATTAGCCATTCTAATGGTTAGTAAAAGTAGCGGAAGCAACATGATATTTATCATTGTCAATATTTTCGGCACCCCTAGCCAAATCCGGCTGCTAGCCAATAAAATTGACTTTGTCACAGCTGTGGTTCGGAGCATACCCAAGGGGCTAGTTTGCAAGTGCGGGCTGCCCGCGCTTGAACAAACTAAATCTTTAGATAATTCAATAAAAAAAAAATAAAATCAACAACCCCAAACCCTAACTAAGTATAGGCTATCAAGAAACCTAATTCAAGTATAACCTATCAAAGTCTTAATTTTCGAGTTCTTGTATTTTAAACTTTTTATAGAAGAATCATGTCTTTATTATTTTTATTTAAGAAGAAAATACTAGAGAGCAATTACATGATGGATTCTAACTTCATCTACATCCTAGAGCTAAACTAATTAGCTACTCATGATTCTAGAAAGCAATTAAATCTAATCTAGAAAGCAAATAAATCTATACTAGAAAGCAATTAAATCTATCTAAAAAGCAAATAAAGATTAGAAAACAATGGCTTACCTCTGGAGCACGGTATTGTGGTCGCCACCCCTTCAGCAAAACCCTAATTTTATTAAATTAAAAACGAGTACAAAACTTCAGAATCCTAATCTACATTAACTACTGCATAAAATCTAGAATACAAAGATACGGTCAATATATAGGCTTCGGAAATGAAACCATAATTCTAGCTGAACTAGAAAACCAAAAAATTACATTGAAGCCAGGGAAGAAAATTCAACATGTGGAGCCCACAGTTGACCGCTAAATGGCGGTAAAAACGCTAAATAGCGGTTTTATTTGGAGTAAATCAATTGAAATTTCTCTCACGAGCGTCTCGTGTCTTATTAAGTATATTTCCTTGACTGTATTTGACTTTTCATCTTTGTAACATCGTAGTCTCGTAGTTTTCTCACTTTAGAAACTTTTCGGACTCTGATTTCCTACTCCAACATTGATTTCTTGCCATCTCCTTGTACGAATCAAATTACCTGAAAAAGGCACTAAAAATACCCGAGTAGCATTTATTTATATACAAAAATAGATAAAGTATGAGAGGAAAAATACAATATATGATATTCATCACACCCCCACACCTATCTTTTGCTAGTCCTCGAGCAAAACCTAAATCTAAAAAGAAAAATAAAAATCCTAACTCACTTTCGCAGGAATCGCGATTGCACTTAGCACGTGCAATAAGCCTTTAAACCCCTAGGTTACCCTAGTGGACGAGTGTTGTCTCGTGAGGGTTTGCAGTGAATATACCCACAAAATTCAAGAAGAAAATAGATTAAGGAATAAAGAAAAGAAAAGTAAGGATAACCGAAAATCATGAAAAATAGAAATTTTATACAAAGGAAAGAAAAATCTTTTTTTTTATGATATTTTCATCAATTAATCTCACTAATATACAAACTCAAGAACGCATTTAGATTATCAATTTTCAAATCGAGCGTCATATCAGATACACTTATCATTTTAATCAAAAATTTAAATCCTATCTTTCAATACCTACTAACAGATAATTCATTGGCTCCTATACAACTACGTGCACGTGTGATAGTTTATTTCGGCCTTAGACTCAAACTCTAACTCATGATTCATCTCCTCTCTCATAACAAATTTTTTTCTTTTTTTTTCTTATTTTCTTTTTTTAAGAATATTTCACCTTTCATGCGAATATTCACGCTTATTTAGGCGCAACATACCCGATTACTTGGTTCATACTCTTTTCTTTTTTCTTTTTCTTTTTTTTTAGAATATTTCACCTTTCATGCGAATATTTACACTTACTTAGGCACAAAGTACCCGTTACTCAGATCATACTCTTTTTTTCACTCTTGAGGCTATTGCCTTAATACCAGGCGCACCCCATTATTTTATCACTCTCGAGGCTATTGCCGTAGGCTCACCCCATTATTTTATTCTCACTTTTTTTTCTTTTTTTTTTCTTTTTTTTTCTTTTTTTTTTGTTTAGAGAGAGAAAACTTACTCAATCGTTATCATCTTTGTTCTTAATCTAATAAACTATTGTGAAGTGAAAAATAGATGTATATTTGCCTCAAAACTACTGTTAGCAATATTTATTTTTTGGATTTTGATCTTTTTCATAAAATTCAAAGTGTATCATCCAATCTACTCTCCTATCCAATTTCAAATCTAAATTTGTTCCTTTATCTGTAAGTAGTTTGATTTATTGATAAAAATACATAAGTTTTTTTAATTTATTTTTCTTTTCAGTTTTTTTTTAATTTTCTTCAGTTTTTTTTATTTTTTTTAGTTAGTTACCCTAAAAACTAACCAAAGTGTAAAATAAAGAAACCCAAAAATCTAAAAAAAAAAAAAAATTATAAAAACAAAAATAAAATCCTAAAAATCCTAAAAAATAAAAATCTCCTAATCTACTCCCCCACACCTAAACTTGTGTATGCCCTCATACAAAAACCAAGGGTGGTAAAATAAAAAAAAAAAAAACTATTATACAAATATTATACACTTATTAGAAAATTCAAACGGTTACGACCTCTTGATCGCTTTCCACTCTCATAATGTGTCCTTTTATGTTTTGATATGGATGAACTTAGCCTTTTTGTCAGTTTTGCATTTAATCTCTCCATCTTATTTTTTATTTTTCTCAATTTTTTTCTACTTTTCTTTTTTTTATTCAATAATAAAATTTTAAGGTTGGAAAGCGTACCTTTACCATCGTTCGTATTCCATCCACGAGCTTCTTTCATATTTGTAAGTATTTTGGTTTTATCAACGTGTGAAATAACATACTCACTTTGGTATTGTGGAATCATTAGCTCAATTTTGGAGGGCTCTTTTAAGTCATCAGGTACCATGACCTCTTCTTTTTGATGTTCCTTCATTTCCTCAATTATTAGGGGCTTGTCATGCAAATTTTCTTCAAACCTGTCATCAAAATTCTCAAAAGAAAATGTCATACTAGTAGACTTATCATTAATCAAGTTATTATGAATGGATAAAAATTCTTCTTCACAAATTTCTTCACAATTTCCATCAAAAGAATCAAATGATATTTTGTCACTAGCAAGCTCACCGTCAAGCAAAATATTTTCTTTATCACTGGTTTCTTCATAATTATTGCCACAATGGTCTAAAATAGGTTGATCAAAATGTTGAATTATAGACTCATCATGCACAAAACTATTTAATTCATTTTGAATCATATCTACTTCAGAAGATGACTGGAGTGATTGCCCGTTGGAGTCAGATATATTCAAACTATTAGATGGTTGATCTACAAAAAGTTTAGCTTGAGAAATCGCTTTGAGAAGATCTTCCATACAAGATTCAATTTTAGAGGATGATTTTTGAGATGATGATTTTAGCAAAACTTCCATATCTTCCTCTATTCTACGTTTTCGTTCCTCAGACTCATGATCGTAATTTTCCTTACTTTTTTCAAATGATTGCATCTCGAGATCATGAGTGAAATTTGAAGAATGATATGATGGATCCATGTACATATTTGATGACAGATATGAAGTGGTTGGAGGTAGATTCTCATGACATACATATCTCGCTTCTAATCTTTTTAATCTTTCATCTAACATGTTCAATTGAATATCTTGTTCATGATTGAATGTAGAACATGAAGATAAATAGCCCATAAAGAAAGGATCAGATGGAGGATTATCTTGATATGGCTCTTGATTATATGCAAAATTAGAATTATTCATCCATTCATAATTGTAATTTTGTGTATAAGAAGCGCTCGTAGGTTCATTATATGTATTGTGAATTTGATTATGACCTAGTCCTAGCGAACTTCCTATCCATGGATACTGATAATAATTATGGTATGGATCACGACAATGATTGCAACCAGTTTGATTTTGAAACATTTTTTTTAAAATTTTCTTTTTGTTTGTTTTGAAGAAGGCGGAGAGGGAAAGAGATGGAAAAGAAACAAACATAAAATTTTTTTTTTTTTTGTATTTTTGTACTGAACCAGAGACATGAAATACAGATATCAGGAAAATTTTGTAGCGTTTAGTATCTTTAGTACCGCTACATAGCGGTATATGCCGCTAATTAGCGGTGAAAAGAGAGAATTTGGTTCTCTAATTTTTGTCGTGAACTCAAACCGCTTAGCTAGTCCTGTATCTGTACTTTCTAGTCCCTGCACACTCAACACATACTGTTAACCCGTAAAACGTCAGAAAAAGCAAGAAAAACACCGTCGATCCCCGGCAACGGCGCCAAAAACTTGATGTGATAAATTACTGCAAGCGCACAGTATCGTTGTAGCGCTGTACAGGTCGTCTCACAGGGATCTAAGGTGTTTTGCGATTCTTACTAATTCCATAGTCTAACGGATTAACAAAGAATTTTGGGTTGAAGTTTGCTTGTTCTAATTAGCCTAGGATCTAGAATCCACTAGTTTCCAACCATATTCTTACTTCTATTATCTTCTTCTCTCATAAAAATTTGATCTTTTTAGTTTAATCTTTATTCAAAGTGCCCTAAGTATAAGCTATCAAGTGGTGTGCAAGTATAACTCATCAAAGATACTACTTTTCATAAAAACAAACTAAATCTTTAGATAATTCAATAAAAAAAAAAATCAACAACCCCAAACCCTAACTAAGTATAGGCTATCAAGAAACCTAATTCAAGTATAACCTATCAAAGTCTTAATTTTCGAGTTCTTGTATTTTAAACTTTTTATAGAAGAATCATGTCTTTATTAATTTTATTTAAGAAGAAAATACTAGAGAGCAATTACATGATGGATTCTAACTTAATCTACATCCTAGAGCTAAACTAATTAGCTACTCATGATTCTAGAAAGCAATTAAATCTAATCTAGAAAGCAAATAAATCTATACTAGAAAGCAATTAAATCTATCTAAAAAGTAAATAAAGATTAGAAAACAATGGCTTACCTCTGGAGCACGGTATTGTGGTCGCCACCCCTTCAGCAAAACCCTAATTTTATTAAATTAAAAACGAGTACAAAACTTCAGAATCCTAATCTACATTAACTACTGCATAAAACCTAGAATACAAGGATACGGCCAATATATAGGCTTCGGAAATCAAACCCTAATTCTAGCCGAACTAGAAAACCAAAAAATTACATCGAAGCCAGGGAAGAAAATTCAACATTTGGAGTAAATAAATTTAAATTTCTTTCACGAGCGTCTCGTGTCTTATTAAGTATATTTCCTTGACTGTATTTGACTTTTCATCTCTGTAACATCGTAGTCTCATAGTTTTCTCACTTTAGAAACTTTTCGGACTCTGATTTCCTACTCCAACATTGATTTCTTGCCATCTCCTTGTACGAATCAAATTACCTGAAAAAGGCACTAAAAATAGCCGAGTAGCATTTATTTATATACAAAAATAGATAAAGTATGAGAGGAAAAATACAATATATGATATTCATCACGCTTGGTGTCGATATTGGCTTCCCTACTGGTACAGGGATCGCCCTGGCAGGAAACTCATTGGTTTCTACTACTAAAGTTGCCATATTTACAGAAATTTTCTTTTGTCCCTCTTTAAGTGTGAGAATCCCGGCTTCTATCAATGCCTGAATTCGGTTCTTAAGAGGATAGCAATCCTTAGTTGGGTGCCCGACGTTCCGTTGGTACAGGCAATAGTTAGGGTCGTTGGTTTTACCAACGTCTTCCGGTTTTCCATTTTTTGGAAGTTTTAGTAAGCACTTTCTGAAGAGGAGATGGAATAAAGTACCGGTCTGCTTTATCTTGAATGTATAAATTCTATCTTGGCGGGGCCTATTCTGACCTGCACCTCTCAGATTTTGAGGTCTTGGCTTTCGATCTGCAACTGACGCCATCACAGCCTTCACTTTATTTTTAGGATTCTGTGGATATGGCCTGTTATTCGTAGAGTTTCTCGTGCTATGAGATTTCTCAATCCGGCAAATTATATCTTCCGCCTGCTCTTCCTGCTTCAACAGGTCTTTTCAATTTTTGGACTCTACAGCTCCCATTCTTATCAGCACTCCAGTCCTGAAATTATACTTGCAAGTTTCAGGGTTTCCTGGGTCATACCGTATCAACAATACACGGATTTTTCCATGAAGCGTTCAATGAAACTTTTGACCGTTTCTTCTTCTCCTTGTTTCGTCGCAAGGAGGGAATGAACCGTAATTTTGATATTATCCTCAAAGAAACGTGCCAAGAACTATTTCTCGACAACATACCAAGTATTTATGGTTCTCGGGGGCAACTACATAAACCATGTAAAGGCAGGCCCTCGCAGGGTGCTCGCAAATACTTTGGTCATTATTGGATCATTTCCCATCAGATGACCTGCTTGCGATAAGAAGTAATAGATGTGCTGACTGGGAGATCCTTTCCCGTCATATAGCTCTAACTTAAGCGGTTTATACTTTTCGGGATACGGTGCCAAATCCCATTCAGGCGGGTATGGTCTTGAAACCCTCGATTTTTTCAATTCTTTCTTGTGCATTAGGACATCCAGTTGACTTTGCAATTTCTCGATCTTTTCTCCATGAGGATCATGGAAAGAGTATTTGTCATCATCATCATGTGTCGAATAAGTCTTTTCTTCGTTAGTTTCTTCATTTGTCTTAGGTGGCAGTTCCGAAGAAGTTTTAGCCTTATCATCGGCTATCTTTTGGGTATTTTCGACCACTTTTAGAAGTATTAGTTTGAGATCATCAATGGCCTTTTGCTGACCTCGAATCATCTGCTCTTGGGCTTCTATCCTCTGGTCAATGTCATCGGACCTGTCCACTGCATGTGACGTTGATTTTCGTGGCCGAAAAGATGTATAAGATTGTGGGGGAAGCTATAGCTGAATTGTTACTGTCATCATCATAAGAACATTTTACAAGTTTCTTGTAATTCCGAGGAGCGACAACACCTGATTTGAGCCGGGTAAAATGATGAGGTTCTTCATCGCCTGCATCTGACTCATATTCTTTCTCCATAATCTTTTTGCCTTTGCTGGCCATATTTGAGATCACTTCGTTTAATTCTTTTTCTTTAATTTTGTATCTCAGATCATTCTTTCTCCTCTTTGGAGTATCTTGACGAGACTCAGTTATTCTGTTAAATATAGACACTCTCTTCTTGGTACAACAACAATTATCCAATACAACAGATATGGTTGTTATGAGCTGCTTACAATGACATGTTGATTGTGTCTGAGCTTGAGTCATATTTCTCTTTTTTGTCAAGTAACCTCTGAGATCGGTGACCTTGGATGACGAAGAATTGTGGGGGCCACCTGGTTGTTGAGAGGGTCCAGGGGCCCACTAAAGTTTTTCATGGTCATTGGTGTCGACATGTTGTCCAATAACCCGATTATCAGCCTTAATTCTATATTCAGGTTGTTTTACGCGGAGCTAGATGTTAACTTCGCGTTCTGAAGCATCTATGCAAAGTTGGGGTATAGCTTCGCGTTTGACGCTAGCCTCGCATTTTACGCTGGCTTGGCGTTTCTGAAGAAATTCATCTTCTTCTTTATACTTAGCCTCGCGTGGAAAATCACACGCTGATTTTGCCTTGCGATTTACGCAAGAATCCTTGGCTTTGCGATTAATGCTTGGCTCAAGTTTAAGGTTGATCACCTCGTGTGAGAGATCACACTTGGATTTATCTTCGCGATTAATGCGATCATAATAAATCTTGCGATTAACGCAAGTTTTACTGGCTTTGCCATTTACGCTAAGCTCAGTGTTAGCCTCGCATGGAGAATTTTCACACGCTGGCTTAAAGGGAATTTTATCCTCGCGATTAACGCGAGCTTCTCTGGTATTAAGTCTAGATTCAATAGTCTCGAGTGGAGAATCACATGCTGGCTTGTCCTTGTAGTTAACGCAAGTTGCAGCTTCGCGTTTAACGCGATACTGACTGGTCTTGCGATTAACGCAAGCCAGTTCGCGAGGTGCTGTAGCCTCGCGTTCTGTTTCCAGAATAGCCTCGCGTTTAACGCGGGCTTTAAGCGCTTTTCGCCTAGCCCTCTGATTTCTGTTTCGGAGTTGGGTTCTGGTTAATCCAGTTCCCGGGCCTTCTTCGACCATAGAGAGATCATCCTCTGCTAGAGTTTCCTACCCAAACGATAGCTTTATGGCCGCGGTCTCCACGGATCCCTGATTAACTGTGGATTCCCGATTACTCGATTTACGGATATTGGAGCGCACGCGATGATAGCGCCGCGTTTCGGTCAGGTTACCTGACTCAGACGAGAGATACTCCTCGTACTTCTGCTAGTCGATTTCAACGACTAGCATATCCACGTCGGATCCGATCCTCTCGACGTCAGATTGCGCCACGATCTCTTTTTCGGTGAAAGAGATGTCTCCCACTGTGGTCGCCAGTTTGTTCGACGCAAAAATTTGTTGCTTTCCTTCCATTGAATTCAACTTAGATTACAACGAAAGAGAACAAGAAAAGAACAAATGAGAGGATTTATACTCTATAGCTCTCTTTTACAATAATATTGTGGGATCGATGTGGCGATGGGATCTAACTAGTAGCTCCTTTGGACGATCTGACGACGATGGTCTTCTTACTCTTGATGAAGAAGATACCGGCCGATTTTTTATGATCTTTTCTGGTCTTGATTCGTTCAAGGCTCTCATGCGTAACTCGAACTTCACAAAACTTTTAAAAAAGATCCCCTAAGGCTTTCTCAAGAGTGTATTTATAGCCTTAGGTCTATATGAGAGTTTCTATCTAAATAGAATTTGCACTCATCAAGGATTCCAATCAAAAATCTTAGTTTTGATTTTAAATCTCTTGATTTAGAGTTCTGATCGGACTTAATTTGGGTATTTGGATAAGCCCAAATCTTAATCTCAATCAATTTGTGATTCTGGTTATCTGCTTACGCGGAGTTAATCTCACCAAAACACGGAGCTAAAGAACCAGAACGCGGAGCTATTGAATAGCTCTGCGTTTTGCTCAAACGCGAGGCTAAAATAGCCAAACGTGAAGCTATAGAGTTAGCTCCGCGTTCTGTTGTGGAAAATCCTATTTACTTAGAAATTTTCACTGCCAACAAAATCCAAGGAACCAGCCATGGGCAAGGAGCACTGCCAGATACACCACATCAATAACGATAGCCTCTTTCGGAAGAGAGGGAACAACACACCTTTTGAGGCACAACTTCAAAAAGTTAACATGAAGTCCTCTATTAGAAATACAATACTTAGCTTGGTGATGAAATATTTCGAACCACATGCTGGCCTTGAATCCATCTTCATCAGATTTAGCAGTATAAGAAGTAGCTCCCAGATCATGAAATTCTCTCTCGGATGGCTTCATCGCTTAACCCCTCAGTTTAGCCACCTTTCTTTGAGATTGATCTAAGTTATGAAATAAGTAGAAGGCCCACGTCTTCTGCCCAATTCCTCGACCTTTGGTTCGAGGAATATCAATACAAATTCTGAAGTGGCATAACATCTCCCAATACGTCTTGTATGCAAACATGTTCTGCTCCTTCAATAGGTCCAACTCTGCAAAAGTGGGCACATACTTTTCATATGGCAGCTCTCCCATAGCCAGCAATTAAACCTCAAATATCTCATGATGGGTGAAGCCAAGCTCTCCCACCGGAGTAAAGAAAAAACCTGAATGTAGATTGAACATCTCAAGTATACTATATAGGTGATAAGCACCATGAGGGAGGCCAAACTGAACGTTTCTGATGGTATCAAAGAGGCCAATTTCTTGCAGAATATCTCCAAAGGTGGTGAGTGTGAAACCCACCATCCCGCTCCACCACATATTCCCGGTCGAATAGATCCAGTTAGGAGTCATGAAATTATAAGATGGGTACTGCCCTCTTTTAGACAAAAACTTATTCAAGAAGGTGTTAACTTTTCGAGAGACCTCACCAACAGGGGGTAATCCTTATTAAATCTGCTAGAGAGAAGGCCGATGCGGATCTGCTGGGGCCGTCCTAATAAGCACTTACATTGCCAAAGTTTCCAACGGCTACCCCATCCTGTTCTCTGGTCACGTTCTAACTTATGATGCGCAAGACTGATAATTTCTGGAGATACGCCAGCAAATAACTTCTGACCATATCCAGAAGAAACATCCGAACTCCTTCCACTTTTCGGAGCCATTTATATTCTTGCATATATAGAGCTTCATCGGGAATAGTGACTTCAACTTCAACTATGCATCGATAGCTAACTCCCTTAGAGTTGCTTGACTACCTCCAAAGAGTCTTTCAATATGACCCTTGGAACTGCCTGGGGTAAAAGGTTGCACTGCCTTTTCAAACCAAAACCAGGCGGAGTTGTCGGGCTCACCTCAATACCCAAAGTAATTGATCTTGGAGAGCGCATCATTGGAATAATTAGCTATTGAAAACAAGGGAGAAAAGAGTAAAAAAAAAATCCAAAAGGGAAGCTGAAGAAAATTACTGTGATGCAAGCAAGGCTGGCCAAGCTCCGTGTCAAGTGAGGCTGGCCTAGCCTCCTACTGCGCGGTGGTTATGCGACCCAAAATCTTGTTTTTCTATTTTTTTTTTACCATGAATCGATAGTGAAATTCCAGTTGATGATGGTCCTGGAGCAAAGAGATCATCACTGTGGCTTAAGGAAGAACGTTGAGAAGCCATTGGGTCAAAGAATTTGAGAAGAATTTGTGAGAATCCAGAGAGAAGAGGAATAGATTTCTTAGGTTCTTGAGAAAAAGATAAAGAGAAAAAGAAGGGGTATTGGGTACCTTAAATAATTGGGTTTAAAGTAAACAGTCTAGCTTTGGAATACCAATTTTGAATAGGACTCCAAAGTATTTCAAAATTTTTAGAAGAGACAAAATTTTAAAAACTTTGAAGGGGTCTTGTAGAATGAAAAAAATTTTGAATCCGCATTGACCCGAATTCCAAATGCCGCAAACGCAGTGAGGCTAAGCCCAGCCTTGTGCGGCGAGGCTGGCAACCAGCCTCCCTGGCACGAGGCTGGTCTCTAGTCTCTCGCGCAATAAAGGTGGGCCTTGGCCTCATATCCTCAGGGAACTAATTTGCATATTTTAAAAATTCTAATCATATTTTAATTAACTTTTAGTGCAGGATTAGGACTAGATACAACGTATCTCTGGAACAAATCTTATCAAAAGAAAACTTAAATATTTGATCAAGATTACAAGAAGATTTTATTTCTATCTACATGGAAACTCACTCAACAACTTGGAGCCTATAAATACCCATCCAGAGGGACTCAAAAATAACATTTGGCAAGATCTCTCTCCCGCGCAAGAGTCCGAAGTCTCTTCCAGTAGCAAAAAAGAAGAACGAACTCAAGAAATCTCCACCATCACCAAGCTTCGACCTCAAATCGTCAAAGAGGAATAGATCAATCCTCATAACTACCTAGATCGCAGGACTTCTGTAAAAGAGAGCGAGGATTTATAAGTCTTCTCATTTGTTTTCTTTTTTATTTATTTTCATTGTAATCGATTGTAATCGATCCAAGAGAAATTCTGTAATAATATTTTTTAATGGTAATGGTAAGATCCCCAGTTTTTCCTGAAAACAGTTACCAATTTTAAGCATTGTTGCGATGATGCGTCCAATAATTAATGATACCATAGTTCTAAGCCTTGACATTATGTAAATAATTATGCTAATAATCACGCTACACATTACAAACTTTTTAAATTATTTCTTCTTGCTACGTGATTCGTATAGTCTGGACTTAAGATAAAAGGCCTAGTTTGGAAGATTCCCAACATCCAATTCATATAAATTTGACCCAAGCATGGATCCAAGGTCCGCAGATCTTAATGAAGTCAACAAAGTCATATATCAACTAGAATTTTCCTTGGATAAGAAAAATAAATCTCTGAGGAGTTGGAATATATTTATAACAAGAAAACCAATAAATTCAAGATTGAATACATTTCCTACTCAACCACGGATCACCAACTATAAGTATCCATTTTTTCGAAAGAAAAGGTAACATTCTCAATTCAAGAGAATTTAAAGTCACTAATTATAAATACCCCTTATTTCAAAAAAAAAAGGAAACAATTCCTTTCACAATTCAAGAGAATTGATGTTAATAATTTTATAAGAGAGAGAGCCATTGAGAGATTGTACTTTCTCTTTTACAATAGAGAATTCACCTAAAGATAACCTTCTCATGAGGATGTAGGCCCATGACCCATTAATGTGTATCGATCTACTATACATGTATGTGTTAATTGTAGCACAAACAGGTCATCTCGTAGTGGTCTAAGGTATTTTGCAATTTTACTGTGATTTTAAATTTAACGAGTCAACTAAAAAACAATGGTTGAAAAGAGAGCTAATTAACGATTCTAAAAAGCAAGCCTAAGATGATCTAATCCGTTAAATTACCGATATAAAAATGATTTTTTTTTCTTGTTTCTTACTTTTTAACATTAATTGTCAAGTTACATAATAAAAGTTAATTTCCTTTTTAATTTAATATTAATATAGTGTCTCTAAGCATGATCTATCAAGTGTCATGCAAAATAAATCATCAAAGTCGATATTTTTATTAAATCACATGATATGAAACCGATTACTAGATAAGTTAAACATGAATACTAAATTCAAATATGATTTAATCATAGGCTATCAAAAATAAATTACGAATAACCTATCAAATTTCAAGATTTTACAAAGTACTATCTCAATTTTTATCTACTATAAAATCATAACATTATTTCACTAGAAAAAAGATTAAATCTCAAGTTAATATTGTTTAGTTTAATTTTATCTACATCTTAGAGCTCTAAAAAATTAGCTACTCATGTTGTTTATTATCAAAATCTTATTTTTAGTTATGAAAACATGAACAAATCTAATTGTCTCTACAAATTGATAAATATACATATGAAAACTACGAAGATCTAACTAAAAGCATTAAATAAATTTCCTAAGTTCTAAAATAGATGGAAGAAGATGAAATTAAATGCTGTAGGGATCTAGTATGCAATCGTCTCATCCACAAAACCTAATATCGTTTTCTTATTAATTATTAAAAATGAGTACAAAAGCACAATAATTCTATAAGGATAATATCATATAAATAGACTACGCATACAGAATCCTAATCCAAATAGTTTAACAGAGTTATAAAATTACGTAAACACTAAAGAAAAGCCCAATTGCTGACTCAGTTGGTTTGTAGGCAAATAACGGCCATTACTGCCATTTAGTAACAAAATTAGCTTCTTTGTCTTTTGAAATTTTGTCACTTGATATTTAGGCTCCATACTTCTTCCTTTCATGAGTGGGTTTTTTATTATTAGCTCTGAACTCTCTACCTCTTTAGATCTTCTCTTTTTAGCTTCTTCAGGACATGATTTTCGCGGGTCTTCATCTAATTCTATGAAATCCTTATCAGGATGGTACCTAATATGAAAAGCAGCTAAAATATCTTAGTTGCATTATTTATACAAAAGTAGATAAAATGTAGGACACAACTGTGCAGAATACTCATACCTCCACACCTATATTTTGTTAGTCCTCAATCAAAACATAAACTTAAAAAAGAAAATTCCTAACTCACTTTCGCAGGAATTGTGGTTTCACCTAGCACGTACAACAAACTGTTAAAATCCTATATTACCATAGTGGATGAGTGGTATCTCATGAGTATTTGCAGTGAATTACCTAAAAATAATTCAAGAAATAAATAGTTTAAGATAAAAAAGAAAATAAGGATTAATTAAAACCAATAAAAATTAAAAAAATCGTAAACTAGTAAAATAAAATAAAATAATATGTACAACAATAAAAAGAGTAAAAAATATTTTAGAAATTTTCTACAAGTATTATCACTAATACACAAAATTAAGAGTTAGATTATCAAATTTTCAAATCAAGTTTCATATTAAATACACTTGTCAGTTTAATCAAAAATAAATCCTATTTTTTAATACTCACTTATTAGCAATCTTCGTCTCCTACACATCTGCGCGTATGTGACGGTTTATCTTAGTTTTGGACTCAAACTCTAATTCTTGATTCATCTCTCTCTCTCTCTCTCTCTCTCTCTCTCTCTGTATATATATATATATATATATATATATATATATATATATATATATATATATATATATATATATATATATATATATATATATATATATATGCATATTTTACCTTTCATGTGAATTTTTACGCTTATTTAGGTCCAAATACCTGACAACTCAGATCATACACATTTTCTTAAAAATATTGTTTTTGTGAACACATATACTTAGTGAGACACACATACCTAATTACGTAGTATTTTAAGAATTTATTTATTTACAAAGAATCATTACCTTAATACGAGGTCACCTCTTTACTCTTTTTTTCTTTTTGGTTTTACCATTTTTTTTAAAGAGAAAATCATACTCCATTGTTATTGTTTATATCCTTAATTTAATAAACCATTGTGAAGTGGATAAAATAAATGTATAATTGCCTACAAATTGCAATTAGGGGTATCTATTTTCTGATTTTAATTTTTTCATAAAACTCCAAGTCTATTCTCTATTGTATTTTCATATCAAATCTTAAATATATATTAGAATTTGTAATTAGCTTGATTTCTAGTAGAAAATAATTTTAAGTTATTAACATTTTCTTTAGAAGATGAAGAAAAATATACAGAAAGTCTTAAAAACTACCTAAAGTGAAAACTAAAGAATCCAAGAGTTCTAAAAGAAAATTAAAAGGCTAAAATGAAATATAAACTAAAATAAAATAAAAAATCTTAGAAAATAATTGCAACCTCTCACACTTGAACTTATGTATTCCCTCATACATGAACCAGTGTTGACGACCCCACTATCATTGACCTGACCTGTGTCAGACTGTCCATGCCGTGTTCGTCAACTCGAGCTTTTCCCTGCTCATTTTTTAATCACCGTCAGACTCTTACCAGGCCCTTCAAAATAATATTTAAATACCCCTAGTATCGAATGGAGGGTCTTGGTCGAAAAAAGCATCATCCTTTTGTTTACCGCAAAATTCGCACTTCTTTTCATTGCCATAGATTTTTAAAATTATAATAATTCTCCCAAGTTACAATGAAAAGAAAACAGGAAAATAAATGAGAGGACTTATATGACATCTCTCTCTTTTACAAAATATGTGGGTTCTTAATGTGGCTATGGAGTATCGACCTCATACTCCATTGACGATCTAATACTTAAATTGGTCTTGAATGTGAAGAATTGATGAATAAAGTTTCTGATCAGCGGCTTCTTATTGCTGATCAGCGTGCCCTTGATCTGCCAAAGTTGCTTCAAAAAGTCCCCAAAAACTTCCCTCATGATCTTTTTTTATAGTTTTAGGAGTTTTCTTAAAAGATAAGAATGGAATTTCATCACAATTCAATATCTAAACTTGTATTTTGATTGGATTTAAAATCTTCAATTTGGAGTAATTGGATATGACTAGATTTAGAATTCTGGTAAAAATCCAAAAGAAACCAACTTCTGTGCTAACTCAGCCATGCGTGCGTAGCTATCATCCCTGTGTGAGGTTGTTAGCCCCGTGCATGGGTGTCAGTATCGCATGCACGAGGTTGTTCACCCTGTGTGGCTTAGTTCTTTTGAATCTATATTTTTTTCCTCCTACAAGACCCTTTTCAAAATTTTCAAAATCTTGTTTGTTTATTTCTAACGAGTTATGAAATATTTTGGACTTTTATTTTTTTCAAATTTCCATCACAAAAACTTCCTTAGTACGCGAGACTAATTAGTTTTGCAAGGCTAATAGCCTTACGGTGCTATAGCCTCATAGGGCTTTACTCAGCCTTATGAAATTTTTTTCACAAATTAAGCCTCTCTGGGCACCATTTTCTCTTTTAAAAAGGCCCCTTCATCTTCTTCCCCGCAAAACAACCCATTTCTTCCTCCTCATAAATTCCTTTGAATTTTCTCGAATTTCCTTCGATTTTCTACATTGTTCCGTCAAATTCTTGATTCATTCTTCTATCAATGGCACCAAAGATTGGTGTAGTCAGCCAAGGCAGTGCCTCTTCTAACTCTCAACCATCGGTTGCCATGATTGGAGCCATCCTTCCCATTTTTGGAGGTAAAATCCCTTAAAGACCTCATTTTCTACTTTTTTTTTATGAGAAATGAGTTATGAAGCTTCAATTGAGGATTTTGCCATGATTTTTGGTTTATTTAAGCTAAAAATGTAGTTTTTGCTGGCAGCGACATTGGGATTCAACACCGGTAGTGAATCGCCACTTGGCTCTGCGATGCGAGGATAATAGCCTCGTGTAAAGTTACACGAGGCTGTAGCCTCGCATTTTAGCAAGCAAGGTAGCAGCCTCGTGTTTGATTTCGCGAGGCTGTTAGCCTCACGTTCTTCTCTATTTACACAGGGCTATTTTAGCTTTGCATTTTTTTCCACTTAGAGGAATTTTTGGTTTCTGATGAGTTTCTGACTTCTTTCTTATCGGTTTGATCTCTTTATCGGTGAGAATTCTAGCAAGCAGCCTCGTGTTTGATCTCTTTATTGGTTTGAATAATAGAACCTAAGTAACCAAACTCATCGCTCATTTATATCTCTCGCTTGTTTAGTGACACAACACTATAGCCTCAAGTTCTTCATTTACTAAATTTGCACTACATATTCTTAGTTTCAGACCTAGTCGATCTAAATTCTCAAGATTCTGATATTTACTTCCATAACTCCAACTTAATATTTATCCCTGCTCTCATATATTCAACTAAAATAATATCATCAGTAAATAGCATCACTAAGATATCTCATGTTAAATAACTCTAGTAAGCATCTCCATCACTATGTCAAATAAGAAAGGATTTAATGTAGATTCTTAATGTAATTCAATTGTATTGAAATATCACATGTTTGGTCGCCACATGTTCTAAAATTTTTCACTGTTCCATCATATATGTCCTTAATTAATTATATCATATACTTGATAGGAACTCTTTTCTTCATTAATGCCCACCATAATATCTCTCTCTATAACCTTGTCATAGGTTTTTCAAATTCAATAAAGACTACATGCAAATTTCTACTTCTCTCTCGAAATTGTTCTGTATATTAACGAAGCAAATGAATAGGTTATGTCATCAATCACCCTTGTATGAATCTATTCTCTGATATTCTAACTATTTATTTTAACTATGATCAATAGCCTTTTTTCAAAGTTTTATAGTGTGATATATGAGTTTTATTTCAAGGTAACTAGAGCAACTCTAAATATTCCTATTAGAATTTCCATTATACCGAGACACCAATGTAGTGCATCGATTAGTAAGGTATGCCATAATAAAATCCAATTTTTGGCTCATGTTATAATATATGATAATATTTTACATTGATGTCAAGGGTCTGCCATAATCCTTCTCCTTTATCCTTGTTTGGGATAGACAATAAAATAATGAAAATTTTAAATATAACACTGGTAGAGTTATTTATTTTTATAACAAGTTTGTCATTGTTAAATCTAACATTGGCGACTAGTAGAGTCGGACCAATCTCAGAGATAACAGAAGAGATTTGACTCAAGATGGACTTGAGCTGATGGAGATATAGGTAAAGCATAACACTACGAAAGAACTTGTTAGTAATAGAAGAAATGGAAACAAAGAGGACAAATCTCATAGATATAGCGAGGCTCAATGTAGTGGAGTGCCAAGCTTGCATTCCTAGAAAACATAACTCTCTTTTCTCTCTATCACAAGCTCTTGTGTGATTGAGGATTGATCCGAAGCCTACCCCCACTTCTGTGAAGGGAGGTGCATATACATTTTTTAGGTCAGTAATCAAGTACCATCCTGGAAGAATTAGGAACCATTAGAGTTTTAATTCATTGATAAAAGGAGAGATAATAGATGATAGATACCTAGTTATATGCGGATTATTGCCCTTAAGTTATCATGTGTGAAACTCATGATGATGCTTCAGGTGTTATGGTTTAATTGAGTTGTCCCTTGATGGATCTTCACGGACTTAAAGCGTCTATGCCAGTCTAATTGCTTAGTGAGCCATTGTAGTCTTTTAGGCTTGGACTGATTAATTTTTGAATTAATAATAGCTCATATTCCTGAGTTCATTCCAATGAGTTCCTGGAGTAATTAACCTGGAGTATCAGAGCAAGTATCTTGTGTATGGTGACTTTGAAGAAGTCTCAACTTTAGCTCATGGGAGCAAATGAATATGGGTGATTCCCTAGGTCTTGCAAAGCTTCCTATCTAAACATTAAAGCTGACTATTTGAATCCAAATACTAGTGGGTTCGGTATTCGCCTTATGTATAAATAGCAATTCTTGAAGCAATAAATCTAGATGCTTTGTGGTTTGTCTAGGGACTTGAAGGTAGGCTACCTGAAGGTGAATGAGCCTTGATACCTAGCTATCCTATTTTGATTATGATCAGAGGTTCCATGTTTCTTCTTTTCCATAGTAAACTATGGGAATTCAACCGAAGTTTGTTTTATTACCCAGAGAACTTATATCAGTGCTAGGTGACTTAGTATCCATTTTTGGTGGTGGATCAAATAAATGGAAGTCTCCATCTTGACACTCTTCTATAAAAGGTTTATGAGAATTGAACTAAAATCGGTTTGATAGTCTAGAGGACTAACTTCTGATGCTAGGTCTATATGGATGGCAGTTCTATGTTGATGCTCTTCCATGGAGAACAATGGAACTCCAATTGGAGTTGGTTCTAGAGGACCTACATCTTATGCTATGTTGACATGAGTGCAATTTCATAATGGTGTCCTTCCAAAAAGAACTATAGGAATCCAGTCGGAGTTAGCTCAATAGCCTAGCAGGCATACGTCTAATACTAGGACAACATGAGTAGCGGTTCCATATTAGTGCCCTTTCATAGAGAACTATTAGGAATCCAATTGAAATTGGTTCAATAGTTCGGAGGACTTATGTCTACGGGCTCCTCCACCTCAGCTCAGCCCCTTTTCATTCAGTTGCCCTATTTCAATCCTTCTGGAAAAGATTCATTACCCGATTGCAACTTGGGCTGAGATGGGGATAAGGTGTTAGGATTGAAGCCTAGTGAGAAAGGACCTGGGAGTTTCACTCACTGAAGGATAGGCATTCCTTCCATTGGTAAATGCAGATTGAAGGAGTGGGTGATCCCGATTTGATCATCGAATGGGCTGTCCATTTCACCAGAATAGTTATCTTCCTCACGACAGACCTGGAAAATATGAGTATGGTCTCGCTTTCTTGCCACTCGACGTGCACGGGGGAGACATGAGTTCCCCTTAAAATAACTTCTGAAAAAGGTCGATCAATAAGCTAGGCTAGAAGTGAGCTATTACGCACTCTTTCAAGGGTGGCTAGTTGACCACTCACGAATGGAGGGAGGGGAAAAAATGAAATAGTCGTTCGGGAGAATACTTTCTCTTTCTCACTTTCCAGTCATAGACTTTTACGGGTCAATACATTACTGTTCAGAGAACAAAACCCTGTATCACCCCAGGATGGGAGTGGGGGACGGCCCTACGCATAGACAAGGCATGGAATCCATCGTGAATAAGGGTCAACACATAGTGGAAGAACAACAACTTCCTATTACCAACCACTTTGGTCCGGAAAGACTGAGGTCAAATATCTGGAACACATTGATCCACAGCCTACGGGGTAGCCAAGTGACATCATGAGGAATGCTATACGCTAATGGTAATGAACTCCCAGGAAGGAGAGCCGAAAAATAAAGATATCCTAAACAGACTCGATGCATAGAAAGAGGTACATCGGGAGGGTTTTTCTGGAAAGTGAGATCAATTAAATAAAATTGGACATAATCTTTCATTTTTGTAAAACAATGTATACAAGACGCATCGGGGTACAAAAAATGAGAAAATCCTTTTCAGCTTAGTTGTTGATTCTCTTTTCTTTCACTTCTCAGGTGGTGGCGAACAATGTTGCTTGCGTAGCGGGGATGCCCATCCGTAGGGCCCAGCCTACTTCTCGCTCGAAAGAACCGCTAATGTATGCCCACATGACTAGCAATTCCATATTGGCTTCCTTCCATAGAGAACTATGAGAATCCTAGGAGTTGGTTTAATAGTCTAGAGAACTTGCTTCTGACACTAGATACACTTGAGCAGTGGTTGTATATTGGCGCCCTTCTATAGAGAACTATAGAAGTCCAGTAGGAATTGGTTCAACAGCACAGAGGATTTACATCTAATGCTAGGTCAACATGACTGGCAATTCCATATTGGCATCCTTCTATTGAGAACTATGGGAGTCCAACTAGAGTTAGTTCGATAGTCTAGGGGACTTATATCTAATAGGGGACTTATATCTAACGATAGGTCCGCATGAATGGTGCTCCATGTTAGCACCCTTCCAAAGAGAACTATAGAAATCCGAAGTCTTATGTCAGCACTAGGTGATTTAATACTCATTTTAGTGACAGATCATGTGATGGAAGTCTCTGTCTTGGTACTTTTCCATAGTCTACTTAAATAAAACTGACGTTTCATGAGGGGTTTGCAACTTGTCATATGCCAAAATTTTGTTTGGGAGAGTTGGCTTTGGAGTGAAATCACCTTGGAGATGAACTAGCTGAGTAGTTTGTCCACCTGGGCTATTATGGCTCATTCAGGATAAGATATAGATAGGATCTAGTACATTTAATGCGTGTCATTTACTTAACTTGATGAATGGATTAGAGGCAATCCTAAGCTCCCAACAGGTGGTCATGTCAGTATTTTTTTATAATAAAGGATTAGCAGTTGCTTTTCAAAATTTTGAAAAGTTGGTTTTTGGTGGATGGTGGAGATCATCTGATTGTCACATGATAGTTATCTATCATTGAAGTAATTGTACTATCACTTTTAAAATTGCGTTAGCCTCGGGGTGAATTTTCTCCTACTCATTGAATTGAAGCTTTCCATTATCTCACCATCTTGGGGGAGATTATTCTGAGTATTTATGTCCTTCAACTTCTACCTCCTGGCTTCATTCCCTTAAAGTTTAGTTTCATCTTTTTTTCTTCTTCTTATTTTTCAGTAGTTATGTTTGGATCTCAGTCTTCCATCCCTCCATCATCCTCGCTTTCTTCCTCTAGGGGCCTAGATCATCCTCTTCTCTAAGGAAAGGGGAAAGCTTCTTCAAGAGAGGTCCTTATCCTATGATGGATACATTGATAGAGACCAAGGAGTCATTAATAGAAAAGGAGACTGTTCAATCGAGTAAGTCCATCAAGGTTCATATTTCTCATGCCGGTGCCAAAAATTTTGAAAAGGAGATCTCCTTGCTGATGGTATCCTCGTTCGATGCTCTAGTAGGGATTAGGCTATCAAGGATGCACCAGAGAAATTTTTGACATTTATATCCCCGTCCTTAAGTTAGGTCATAGGTTTTCTCTTTCTAACTTCATGAAGTTGATCTAGCCATATTATAGAGTTATGTTGAGTCAATTGACCACAAATGATTGGGCTTGTAACTTCTTCCTATGTGCTCTGTCGACTTATGAACATTAATCTTTTTGTGCACCTCTTTAACTTCTTTTATGATGGCAAGACGATCAAGGTGAAAAACTATTGAGTATATTTTTCCACTTGACCTTGGAAGACTCTCTTTATCAACTACCTTCAAATAATAAGAAATGGAGGTTGTGAGCAATTTGGGGATGATTTGGCTGAGATGTGGTATGTATTTTGGTAAAAGGAGATTCGATGTCGGATGGCGGAGTGCCCTAATCGATCTAGAGTATGCTTATACAAAAATATTAAAAGATCTTCCATTTTGCTAGAGAAAAGTGGACTAGCAAATAGATGAAGAAACCCTTACTGCTGCTAGAATAAGTAGGATAAAGGGGTTGGGTGAGTGTCGTATCTCCCTTGTTCCTGGGGTATTTCTCGAATTAATTTTAATTCGTTCATGTCTTGTGTAGAGAGTAGAAACTATTGAGGGATGTTGATTAAAGACATGAAGCAGGTTTCTACCCTTCACTTTGAGAATGTGGAGAGGGGAGAGATGGAGAAATTATCATTGGAGAAGTTGTCATCATCTCAAACTTTGGAGGCCGCCACCCTTCCTCTAGCTCATGGGAGGAGGCAAAGAGAAAGGCCTTTGCCTTTGGTACATAAACAACAAGAAGAAGAAGTCGATGCAACCCCATCCCTACTGTAGAAAAGGAGATCAGAATAAAGAAGAAAGTTAATGTGGCTCCTAACGCTGCTTCTGAATGGGAGGTCAACACAAAGAGGACTGATAAAACTCCTGCCATAATGCTAGAGATTGAAGAGCCTCCCAAAGGAGGTTTGTCTCCCAAGAAAAATGACAATCCACTCCGAGTTTGGTCATTCGTTGTAGTTGAAAGCAAGAGGAAAGCACTTTGGGGAATCTCTAGAGCTATTGAGTTCTGAGCCTCAACAAAAGTCTATTAAGGAAATGATCCCCCTGTGGAGGAGCATAGGGATGATAACGTGTTGTAGGAGTTCATTGTTCCCCATTTCTCCTCTACAGGCAAACATCGGTGAAAAGGTCACTAGATGTGGCGCAAGCTGTGATACTTACAAACATTCTCCCACTGATCGTAAACTTATCCTAGAGGTAGATATGGGGTGTTGTATTAACTTGGCAGAGATTTATAGTGCCAAACTATTGCAACTATTAACACTTTGCATATGGACTTTGAGATAATATTGGATGAGCTGGAGAAGTCCCACATAGAGAAGGTGGAGGCTGTGGAGGAGAAGAAGGTGGGTATGGATAAGTTGAGAGAGAAAAAGAGCATAATGCAGGCCTTGGACTTGAATACTCAAACTCTAAATAGCACTAGACATGGAGAAAGCCATGTCAAATAGAATGAAGAGTGAAGATTTCAATCTTCGAGCTTCGAACATTGAGCTGGGGAAAAAGATATAGAACCTCGAATTTACTATGGAATGTTTGAGGGGAGGAGCAAGGTGCTAGAGGAGGAGAATTTGGAGCTCAAGGAAGAGTTTTTTGTGTCCATAATAAAAGCCGAGGTGATAGAGGAGGCGAATATTGACATGAGGGACACTCAACATCAAATTTCCATTGAGTCCCAAGTATTTTTGTGTCCAAGACATCAGTACCTTGAAGATCATTGTGTGCCTCCTACTTTTGTAATAATTTCTTGGATAAAAATACGCTATGGACATTTGTCGCCTCTTAACCTTCTTGCTAGCTTAATAGCCTTCTTTTGTGTTACCTAGATGATATATATATATATATATATATATATATATATATATATATATATATATATATATATATATATATATATATATATAAACCCACTTTGACTATTCTCTTAATTTTGAGTAAGCTTTTTATAGGCAGGAGATGATTCAAGTTTCCCTTAGTAGGAGGTGATTTTGTTCGAATGAAATAGTCCAACTTATTGAAGAAAACTTCTAATAGTGATCATAGCTCTAGACGAGTCGGTATGCATCTTGCTTCATTGTGGGCTAATAGAACCCTTATTGAAGTTTTATAAGGGTGATGCTTCAGCTATCTTGTTGGTTGTAGCACTCTCCTTCATAGATTTTATGGAGGAGTCAATCCACCTGTTGTGGTACGAAGCATTTGAGATAAGGATTTAAATCTGTCAAGGAGAAGTTGCATTGGAATATGAAGTTGCCATCAAGATGCACTTATAGGACCAAATGCATATCTTTTTGTCCTCTTGTGGATCGACACAAAGTTCATCATGTTTTAGGTACTTGATCAATAGTGACATCCAACTCGAAGTGGTGTCCACACATATGATCACTTTTGACTTGATGCTTGGCTCAGTTAATAGGACAATATGAATCCTCCAGCAAGCTTCGATGTTGCCAGGATGGCAAGTTTTGAGAGTGCATTAGTTTTGATATTCTAGAAATCTAACTAACTTTAACTTTCTGGGAAAAAAAAAACTAATTAGGTAAGATACTCGATTAGTTGTGACCCTTTTTCCTCATATTCCCTAATGATTCGGCCTACTATATACTTGGAATTGCCAAGAACTGAAACCTTAGCTGCTCTGACATGTTGGTAAGCTTCAAACTTCCTATTACAGTCTCATATTTGGCTTGTTTATTGGAGGCGTGAAAGTTAAAGTGCAAGGCATGCTGTTATACCTCTCTGCTTAGACCATTTAAGATGATTCTTGCCTCACTATCAAGCTCGCAAGAAGATCCGTCCACACAAACTACCCATTTTTGGGGTCCTTAATTGGTTCAAGTTGGTTTGGATCTGACGAGTTCCTTATATCAAACTTAGTTAATTAAATACCTCAGTTTTGCATATGCCCTGTCCTGTCTATGTTGGTAAAATAGACTGGCACAATATGTTCGATTAAACGATGACTATATAAGTATGAAATATGAGCACATTTTCCTTGCGATGATCACAAGGGCAAATGAATTCCTTTCTACCTTAATGTAGTACACCTAAGAATCTTTGAATATTCTACTCACGTAATAGGTTGGCCCATGGAGTTGTGAATCTTGGCAAACAAGAACTGAACTAACAGCCTCATTAGCGACTACCAGATAAACATAAAGGTTTTCTTCTGAAACTTGACAATTAGAAACAGAAGAGATTAAGATATATCATTAGGTCATTGAAGGCCTTCTAAGTTTTGTTAGGAAATTTGATTTCTTGAGTTTTTCTAGTGCCTGAGTTGTAATCTTTGAATCTTATCCTTGAAAGTTTTGAAGAATAGGAAGGACTTCTCAGTCGACTTGGTTGAAATTGATTTATGATGGTGAGTTTGCCATTAAGTTATTGAATGTCCCAAATGATCTTAGGCATTTTCATACTCAGCATTAAGAGATCTCCTCTAGGTTCACTTTGATGCCCCTGGAAGTGATCATGAACCCAAGGAATCCTCCAAAAGTTACTCCAAATGCATATTTGGAGGGGTTCAACTTCATTTGGTATTTTCTCATAACATTGAAGGCTTCCTCCAAATAGGAGATGTGGCTGGCAAGTTTTGGAGATTTTACTAACATTACATCAATGTAGACTTTAACATTTCTACCAATTCGGAGCTTGAAAATCATGTTGACGAGTCATTAGTAAGTTGCCCCAATATATGTACCCTAGTCAATAATGAATGTGGTTTTACCTCGATCTTCCTTAGCCATCTGGATCTGGTTATATCCTAAAAAGATATCCATGAAGATGAGTTGTTGTCCTGATGAACAATATACAAACTATATTCTTGACAGTAGAAATCAATATTTTAGACATGCCCTGTTCATGGTCCATATAGTTGACAACATTTGTCATTTGCCAATACATTTCTTGACCAAGATGACATTAACAAGCCACTTGAGGCATTAGACTTCATGTATAAAACATATAGGTAGAGGTTTGTCAACATCCTCTTCTTCATCTTTCGTCTTCTCTAGACAAATGTAGTGTAAGCAGGATCGATGTTCAACTTATGGGAATGACTATATCATTGATTCCCTTAAGTCTTTAGGGGCCTAACAAAGTCATCTACGTTGCTCCTCAGGAAGTGTACCAGTTGGGATTCTGGAGAGATGTACCAATCTGAACTATTTCCTTTATGGTCTCTCCCTTGGATGAGAGTAGTTTCTTCAACTGGACTTGGCCGAAGGTCCTCCATCTCGTCCTGAAGGGTGAGAGCCTCGGTCTGCTCTGGTGCCATCGTGTTCCCATCAAAGATCTTTTGATGCTTGATTTATTGAACCTCAGCCTTAGAGCCTCCTTTAATAGTATTTAGATAACAACTACATGACTTCTTCTGATTGTTGAAGATTTTACCAACTCTATACTCAGTCGGAAATTTAATACACTAATGAAAAGTTGAGGGTATAGTCCCCAAGGCATTGAGTGAAGGATGTCCGAGTATGGAATTATACACTGAGTCAACATTTATAATGGGGTACTTGACCATGAGTACAACTCGCCTAGGGGTTTCACCTAATGTAGTGTGAAGAAATATAGTCCTATTGAACTCAATTAAGGATCCAAAAAGCTTGTTGAGCTCTTTCTCATTGACTCCCATCTGCTTGAAAGTACTAAGGAAGTTGATGTCGTTCGAACTTCCTATGTCAGCGAGGATTCTTTATACTCTAGAGTTGTCTATCTTGGTAGTGATTACTATAGCATAATCATGAGGGATTAGGACTCCTTCTAAGACCTTGACAGAGAAAGAAATCTCCTATTTTTTAGTCGTTTGGGAGAACTCTGGGTGGAGTTCACTATTTGGATGTAGCTTTTGTGGATGGAATGGGAAGTTCTCTTGACATCGGATCCTCCATAAATGGTTAACACTATATAGTATAATTTTTTACCATTTGGGTCTCTATCTTGGCTAAAAGTTGCCACCTCATTTGTTGTAGATGGACTGTCGAATAACTTCTTCACAATATTCTTGAGTTAGCCATTCTTGATGAGATTTTCCATGTCCCTTTAAAGTCGATAATAGTTCTTTATAGCATGTCCAATATCCTTGGAATACTCAAAGTAATATTAGAGATTTCGTCTCTTCCGTGATGACTTCATTTTTGGTGGTTTTGAAAGCAATCCTTTCTTCTAAACTTAGGTGAGGATCTAATAACGTGGCATGGTTGGAGGAGCAAATTTCTCATTAGGGCCAAGTCACCTATTGTTAGACTAGTATCTTGGAGGGCTCTACTTTTGCTTCTTGGATTTATGTTGCTTATCGTATTTTGGAACTTTTGATTGTTGCAAGTTCTTATGCAACAATTTTATAATCTTCTATAATGACATTTGTTAATCTTTCAAGTAGGTCATCAAAGGAACTTGGCTTCCATTTGGTGACAAAAGTCCGAAGTCCTGGGTGTTGGATGTTGTTCATTAAGATCATTACTACCATATCTGAGGAGCAATTTTCTATTTGAAGTCTCATCTCTGTGAACTACTTGAAATAGTTCTATAGAGTCTCATTAGATTTCTATTTAATTTTTAGGGGAGACGCTAGATTATTCAATGTAGTCCTACTCACCTTGAACTGTTGAACAAACATAGAGTGAAGTTGGAAAAAAGGAGTCAATTGATCCCATCGGTTGCCTGTTGTACCAAAATTTAAAACCTTTCTCAAGAGTCATAGAGAATGTAAGGCAAATGACCTCGTCATATGCATTATGGAGTCACATAGCTGATGAATAACATATATTGTATTTTTCCTCTCATACTTTATCTATTTTTGTATATAAATAAATGCTACTTGGGTATTTTTAGTGTCTTTTGCAGGTAATCCGAATTATACAAGGAGAAGGCATGAAATCAGAGTCGGAGTCGGAAATCAGAGTCCGAAAAGTTACTTAAGTGGGCAAGACTACGAGAATATGATGTTTTAGAGACTCAAACTAAACTACAGTCAGGAATATTAAAGCTAGAAGACAAGGGTTACATGTGTACAAAATTTCATGAATTTATCTCAAATTGAAGCCGCTATGTAGCGGTTTTTACCGCCATTTGGCGGTCCAATTTGGGCTCCATGCGCCGAGAATTTTCCTGTGGATTCATTGTAATTTGTTTCACTTTTCAGTTCTTCTAGAAATAGGGTTTGGTTTCCGAGGCCTATTTAAAGGCCGACCCTTGTATTGTGACGGGAATCTGGAATTTTTGTATTCGATTTTTCTCTTCAATAAAATTGGGGTTTTTACTGAAGGTCGACGGCCACAACACCGTGTCCAGAGGTAACCCATTATTCTTGAGATTCTTATTTTCTTTCTGCATAGATTTGATTGCTTTTTAAATTAGGGTTTACTGCTTTCTAGATTAGGGTTTACCGCTTTCTAGATTAGGGTTTATCATTCTATGAATAAAAAGTTGATCTTCCTTAGTAAAAATTATGAGTAGCTAATTAGATCAGCTCTAGGATGTAGATGAAGCTAAGATCCACCATGTAATTATTTTTAATATTTTTCTTCTTAAATAAAATTAATAAAGCCATGATTTCTCAAATGAAAGATTAAAATATAAGGACCCGAAGTTTAGAACTTTGATAGGTTATACTTGAATTAGGATTCTTGATAATCTATGCTTAGTTAGGGATTGGGGTTGCTAGTTTTGTCTTTTTATTTGAATTATCTAAAAAAATTAGTTTATTTTTATAAGAAGTAGCATTTTTTGATGAGCTATACTTGCACAACACTTGATAGCTCATACTTAGGGAACTTTAAGTAAAAATTAAACTAAAAAAATTGAATTTTTATGATAGAAGAAAATAGTAGAAGTAAGAACATGGCTGGAAATTAGTAGATTCTATATCCTAGGCTACTTAGATTAATCCGACCTCAATCTAGAATCTTTGGTTAGTCCGTTGAACTATAGAGAAAGTAAGAACGCAGAAACACCTTAGATCCTTGTGAGACGACCTGTACAGCGCTACAACGATACTGTGCGTTTGCAGTAAATATAACACATCAATAGCCGACTTGTAATTGGTAATGCAATTATTGGCATCAGTGGTCCCATCATATTTTCCAAAGTTCAGAATATTGAATTTCAGCTATGATTTAGGATCAGTTGAAGAGTAGATCATTATCCTCAGACTCGGTGTCCAAGTAAGTTGATAGAACAGTCCTGCTTAAAGCATAAGAGGGCTCTTGGTAGTTGCCATTTGCATTGCTTCCTTGAATTCTCTGCAATGGGATTGACATTTGGTAGAGATCGTCCAACTAAACTCCCAAGAGTTTCTGATTGTGAGTTGCAAGGAGAAGGAGCAGGTGATGCACCAGTGTTTAGCTGGCTAGTCGTTATTGCTTGAGAAAGTGCATCTATCTAGTTGATGTGCTGGATAGTTATCTCTCAGAGTTCAGTTTTAATCACTAGGGCGTCTAGATTCGCCTAGTTATTCGCAGTAGTAGTGCTTGTCTTATTGGTGGTAGGCTCATTCATAGGAGGAAAAGTTCAAAATTGAGTACCTTGAGATTTTGAACATGTTTTAGCGATGCTTCAGTTGTGTTTTCCCGTCTTGAATACCAATTGTTAAATGTCAAATTGGTTAGCAAAGATAAGCCAATTTCAAAGACAATAGAAGAGATTCAATCTGAGACAGACTCGAGCCTATGGAGATGCTGTGAAAACATAACATGCAAAAGAATTGGTTAGAAATGAAAATAAAGAAAATAAAGAAAAGATACTCATAGATATGATAAGGTTTGACATCGTGATTGATGCAACATAATTTGTACACTCTCAACCATAAGAGATTGACAAATAAAACTCAGAAGACAACCTAAAATCATTCACTTGAGAATACTATACTATTATTTATGTTTAGACACTAATACTTTATATTACTAAAGAATTAAAAAACGAAGAATAATTAGTTTGATTCAGTAATATTTAAATTAAAAGAAATCGAAGAGACAAATAGGCTTAGATGAGTTAACGTCCCCAAAATCATGTCACTGGGTGATTATTGCTTTAATTATTTCAATTATATGGATTATGTGGTCTTATACAACTGGAAAATATTTCTTTAGAAGCACAAGATTAAAAAAAAATAGTAATAATATTATTAATTAACTTCTAATTAATACTTATAAGTTTTTTCTTGAACTAATCTAAGCATAATCTATGGAGGATAGAAATAATTATTCAAAGTCAAAATATAAATCATATCAAAAAATCAATGATATATTAAAAATTAAATAATAACTATATCATCAATAAACAAACCATCAAAATCCTAAAATCATATATTTATATTCAAGAGAATTAATAAGGAAACTAACATCAAATAGTATATAAATCAATTAAGTACAAATATAATAAATTCATACCAGATCAATGATTGAGGGCTTGTTTTCTCATCCGATACCAAAAAATAATTAGTTATTCACGCTTGACATAGTTAACAAATAAAAAAAATCTTTTATTATTAACTATGAAGAGAATATAAGAACTAATAATCTTCAAAATATCTCTAAAATAATGAAAACTCTCCCGAAAATAATCTACAAATTATTTTATATGTTTATATCAGATATAATAGGTACTTCCATAGAGTTTGGTTATTTAAAACTAGAGTTCTATCTACTTGGAAATTTTTTTACTTCTAAACTCCAGTTGTAATTGCGTATCAGTCCACCTTGCTATCAATAGCGACATTGACAGTCACTTCGACAGCGGCTCTCTTTTGGGATTTACAGTGCACTTTGTTTAGGGGCTATCAACAGCCATACTTGGGATATCTATAGTTATCTAGCATTTAGATTTTCAGAGCCTTGTGTACAAGCATGCTTCTCATATCCATTTTCTTGCCTCCAAAACCCGATAAAAAGATAATAAAATACTTGCCTAACTCGATAAAACACTCAAGTGAGAATTAGACTAATATGTATAAAAGTTTATTGATTTCTCATATTATATATAAAAATTGAATTACGAGTGCATGGAATAAATAAAAATAATATATTTTTCACTTGTAATTAGTGGTGTGCTAAGCCTACGTCTCTGATGAAACATCAACGAATTGATGCGATCTTTTATTGAGTAACATGATCTTGGGAGATAAAAAAATTTCCTCTCTCTATTGCAAGCTCTTGTGTGATATGGGATTGTTTCGAAGCCTCCCCCTCTTTTGTGAAGGAGATGCATGTTTATAGTTTTCCAGGATCAATTACTATCTTGGTAGAATTAGGAATCTCAGTGTTCCCATGCATTGATAAAAGGAGAGACCATATATGCGACTTATTGCCTCTGAGTTGTTACGTGTAGAGCACAATATTTCAGATATCTTAGTTGAATTAAGTTGTTTCTGGATGGGTCTTCATGAACATCGAGTGCCCTTGTCAGTCTAATTACTTAGTTAGTCCTTATAGTCTTCCATAAATAGGCTGGTTAGTTTTTGGATCAACAACTATTAAATATTCGAGATATTTCCAGCTTCATCTTCTTTCACTCTTTTCTCTATAAATCTCTCTTGAAATCCTAATAATTTCTACAAAATTTAAATATTAAATCTCTCTAGAACCATACAATAAATAACAAAATCATTTTCTCTTTCAACTGAAATGAAATTCAAAAGATCCAAATGAAGGATCTCCATATTGAAATTCAAATGATTTGAAAGATGGATCTCATTATCGGGTTATGGCAAAAGTATATTAAAATTAAAACGTAACTTAACTTTTTCAAAAAAGTAAAATTTGAGCCAAAAATGAAAAAACTTATTAAAAATTATTTTTGCATATCTCAATATTTTATTTTTATGTAACTATAAAATAAATTTTTGAGGCACTTAATAGAATAGAATTTTTTGAAGCGGGAAGAGAGATTGGGTGAGAAGGGGTATTTAGAAATTGAAGAAGAGTAGTACTAAATGCATCTTTCAATTTTTGAATATCCATCGAAAAATTTACTTTTATTACAAGTTTGTCATTTAGATATTGAGGACATTCTTGACCTTTTCTCCTCCTCCTGTTATCTCTATAAATATCTTTCTAAATCTAGTAATTCTCTCAAAACTCAAATAATAAAGTTCTCTAAATCTCTTTTAAAATAAAATATAATAACTAATAAAAATTTTCTCTCTCAATTAAAATGAAATTCTAGAGATAAGAATTGGCGTAAAGCAAAAGTAGATTAAAATTTTTTAAAAATAAAAATAAATTTAATTTTTAAAAATAAATTAAAATTTGAATAATAATTAAATTAATTTATTAAAATTTATTTTTCTAAATTTAATTATTTTAATTTTCAAAAAGTATATTAAAATTTTTTATGATGCTTAGTAAATTAAAAAAAATTGAAAAGGATAAGAATTAAAGGGTCGAAGGAAAAGGAGAGAAGGATATTCTAGAAATATAAGGGGATGTACTTAGACAATAACCATACTTTTTAATTTCATTAGGAATGTATTTAGTAAGGAAATAAAAATTAGGAAGATGCATTTCTTATTGGAGAAAGAAAGGAGAAGGGTAACCTAGTAATATAAGAATGTGTACTTTAAAAAAATTATATTTTTGCATTTTGTTGGAAGTGTACTTAGTGAGAGGGTACTTAGAACTTGGAGGTGCCTTCAGGATTTCCTTATTTAGAAAATTTGACTCATATTTTTATTTTATTTAAGTAGTTGGCCTCTTGATTTTAGGAATAATTTGTTATTAGTGAATGCTTCTACATGCTTAACTAATTAATGAAATTCTAGAAAAAACTAATTAAGGAAAGATTTTCGAATAAGTTATAACTATTTTTTTTTTTTTTTTTTGACGATAAACGGCGAGATATATCTCTCCGCGTTCTATTAAAGAGAAAATAACAAAACATAAGAAAACCGGGTCCACAAGTGGAGAGACCCAATCAAAAGTTTACAAAGCAAAAATTCTTAAAAGTACTAGAAAGAAACAGAAACATAGCCAAAATAAAAATACACTTTTCCAGCAAGAGGTACACTTTTCCAGAATAAGTTAGGAGAATTGCTATCCATGGGATGAAAAGTGAAGAAGAATGGACAATATCTTTTTTTTTTTTTTTAAATATATATTTCTTGTTTCGTGCATTAGATCAATTTGGTTCCTTTCACGAAGGATTTAGATCTAAATAATTACTATTAGATTTCAATGATAGGGAACCGAAATTGGTCTCCACCCTCTTAAAAATGATCTATATCATTTAAATTGGTCAAAAACTAAAATAAACTATTGCAAAATTTTCTTTCACTCATGTCTAGTAGGTGAAAATTGAAAGGTAGAAATAGCTTTTGATATGAAAATTTCTTTTCAAATATTTTACTCTAATCTAAAAAGAACCCTTACACATCAATTTTCAATGAAATTTTCATATCGTACACCATTAAACTTACCAATTTGTTATTTTTGACCGTCTTTATGCCCCTGCTCAATGCTTGGGTAAAAAACAATTTAAATTGTTAGTAATTTTTTATTTTTATGCACTTTAATTATCTTAGAATAAATTAAATAGAGTGTATCATAAATTAGATATCTTTTATCAATCATAAAATTTCAATGAGAAGAATTTGAATCGGACTCTGATAGGAATGAGCCAAGTCCATCTCATCTTCCAAACTCGTGTACTCCATATTTCTGGAGTCCATTAGTACTAAAGTGTATATTTTATAGTTGTAATAAAGACGCTATCTATCTAGCGATGCTGTACGATCATGTGAGAGGCAAAGCACAGGAAATGATGAGAATCTTAATCACAGAATTATTCCTTGTTAATTTCCCTTCACCACAAGATGCTTTCTTCCGTCAGCACATTTATCATCATCAATAGCGAGGAGACAGACAATGAGAACCTTTGAAACCGAGGCTTGAAGCCTAAGGAACCTTCCTCAATTTTACTAAAAATCTTCAACTTCGAAAGGTTATTATCATTGAAAACAAGATTCCAGTCCTAATTATTTAGTCAAAGTTCCCATCTTTTGATCACCCGAAGTTCAAGTCCTTTAATTCCCCTATGAGGTCATAAGAGAAAACAGTTCCCAACATCACCAGATCAGTTCAATAAATACATCCCCCTTCAAGCTCAACCCGTACCATCTCTCTCTCTCTCTCTCAAGTTTGAAGTGAAGAGGAGAGAAGAAATTAGAAAGAGAGATTAGCTAGCAAGGCAGGATGGGTTTGAATTGCAAAGTTGTGTTCATTTTGGTGGCCATATCTGCTTTGCTTCCACCAAGAGCAGTTGCAGACTTCTACTCCCCTCTCAGCCCTCTGCTCTCTCCTCTCCTCGGTAATTAATACTCTCATCTTTTGTATCTTATATATATATATATATATATATATATATTATTATAGGTGAGTCGTTAGGAAAATTTATGTTATCTAGCTACAAAAATAAACT
This sequence comes from Dracaena cambodiana, assembly GCA_036321105.1. Classification (NCBI taxonomy): domain Eukaryota; kingdom Viridiplantae; phylum Streptophyta; class Magnoliopsida; order Asparagales; family Asparagaceae; genus Dracaena; species Dracaena cambodiana. The sequence continues at coordinate 21,812,764 of JAYEPQ010000017.1, forward strand.
GATCCAATAATTTTTTTTCAAATTTTTTTTAGAATTAGTATTTCTATCTCATTAAGTTTTTTTTAAGATCAAATTTTATAAATTTTTGAGTTTTTTTATCCTTTTATCAAGTAAATATAAAATATTTTATTTATTGAAAATCGTTAATTTTGTGCCAACTTGATAGAGGATAAAATCAAAACTAAATCCCAAGAAATTAAGTATGAGTAAATTTTAGGAGATCGAGATCACAATCCATATGAAAATTTTTACAAGAAATTATTTGGAGATAGTGGAAATGAAGTTAACTTGCGTGATCTGCTAGCTCATTTTCATTTTTCTCATATATATATATATATATATATATATATATATATATATATATATATATATATATATATATATATATATATATCTGATTACTAATCTTTCAGTAAATAGATTTTCTTCTATTGATTTTTCTCTTAATCTCCTTTAAAATTATCAAAGTTGCAATTATATGGGTAATTTGTTAGGATATATGCTCTCCCAGGGGCTCAAAGTGGCCATTCCCTGTCTTTTACCTTTTCTTTCCTCTGATGGCAGCTGCTGACTTCTTTTATCAGGTGGGTCAAAAGTTATCATCAAATCAAAAGTGACTCCTGAAACAGTTGTCTTTTGTATGCTTTTGATCTTTAGGGGATTATTGCATCCACCATAATTTCTTTTTTTAAAGATTTAGGAGGATATATTATGATTCCTAATATACTTGACTCCATGATTCCTACAAATATGCCTGGTTCCTGTGAGAAGATAATAATGGGAACTTGATTTGGTGATACGAGTATGAGTCCCTATAATCTCTAATCTCTGGCCATTCTATTTGTGGCCAAGAATAGTAACTTGTGGCGTTGACAAGTTCTCTATTTAAAATTCTAATTTTCTTTTGTCTTAATTAATTTATTTATAAATTGTTGTTTTTATTTGATGTTGATGATGGCGATGATGATGCTTTTTTTTAGATGGGATATGTAATATTGTGGAGTGTGGCAAAGGGAAATGCGAAGCTGACTCAAACCGCATATTTGGGTTTGCTTGTGAATGCAATCCTGGCTGGAGCCAGCTGCACGCTGGTGACCATCTTCGCTTCCTGCCCTGCATCATCCCAGACTGTGAGATTCACCCTCTCTCTAGCATAGGTCCAATTTCTATTAATATGTGCAATTGAGTTGCTTATGTTACTTTCGTCCTTTTTGCTTTTATGTTGGAATATATTGAGAATATTTATAATTATTTCGCGAGACTTAAACCAAATAGAGAGTAGTAATAACCGACATATGAATTCATGGGACTTAAGGTCTACAACAAAAGTCCACTAATGAAAAGCCGATAAGCTCAAAGATCTATCTAGAAGGTAGCCAAATATAGGAAAGAGTCCAAACACTTTCCAAATCTCTCGCCACAAGTGCAATGGGATCCCCTCTATCCGCGTACATGGAAAGATAAGATACTCAAGATCTACTGGAACTCCTTTCCTTCAAAAATATTTACCTATAAATATTCTCCTACCTCCACGTGAGAGGAGGCATAGATTCATAAGAATTTAGAGCAAAAATCATTTCGTGTGATTGTAATCTCTCTTTCTCATAACTACAGTATTAGCCGAGTAGCTATTTCTGTTGAAAACACAGCTCTAGATCTCTCTCGGTCAAACCTCATTACTTCTTTGTTTTCTTTATCTATTTCTATTCTCTTTTTTTTCTCTACTATTAAGCTTATACGGGGTCGTGCAGGTAATCTACTAGGAAGAATTTAGAGCAAACACCAGATTACCCATAGGTGTAGTCATGGTTAAGGTAGTCATGGTATATTTGGAGTCGGGACTTTGCTTCACTTGTCTCCATCTTTTGTTCTTGTTCCACTTATAACGATTTCTCATGTTGTCATCACACTTTATCATAGTGATAATGCGTAATTTTTTTCGCCAGTCTTGGGTCTTGGCTTGCTCCTGTTCCTGAAATGTTAGCTGTCATTTTTAGATTTTGAACTCCCCCTATTTTGAGTGTCATTTTTAGATTTTGAATTCCCTCTACTTTGAGTAACCAATGGCTCCGGATGTGGGAACCCAAATATTTTTCTTCCCACTTCCTCATTCAATAAGCTCATCATGACAACACCATCCGGAATGGAGTTGATAAGAGAAGCCACAATTTTTCAAATATGGATAAAGATCCTTACAATGCAATTCTTGGCTTCTAAATCATCCAATTACTACTTCCTTTTAGGCCAAGCATATGATTTGTGCTTGAATCCGTCTCCCACAGCAACAAAAGAGACAAAAATCTCTTTCAAGCAATTCCATAAACACATTATGAGCACCTTAGCTTTGGTATCACTGTGTCAGGAATTAAGAACACCTGCACGACGAAGAAAAAAAATTGAGAATAAATGGATGATCTAAATGTGAAATTAAACAAGCACAAAAACACCCACAAAAGTAACCACATCAAATAATATAGTTCAACTACAACCTATATATATTTAGGAGCAAGGAAATTTTTCCATGAAAATTTGAATGAGAATTCACTATACATCCTCCTCCTCCTCGAGAACTAACCAAAGTTTGAGAAATTAAACAGAGTATATGGAATAATACAAGGATTATCTGCACTAGCCATACCATACATGGGCATGGACCCAAGCCCAGCACTATTTAGAAACTTCATTATTATTTTACGAACAATTACACAAATTTTCACCCCCAATTTCTTATATGTAAATTGTAATATTAATATCAACTTCAAAACTTAATTTCCATTGTTTGTTACTAGCAAGGTGCATCTCATTAGCTTACCTTACATTATAATTTTCAGGTAGCATCAATTACTCTTGCAGCAATAACTCAGTAGCACCTGCGCCCGCCCCTGTTCCTGTACCTCTTTCGAATCTCACCCTCTTTGACCGTAATTATCATTCTCGCGACCTTCATTATCATCTTTGATATGATCTCTATATAAATTCATATTAGCTTCTTTCTTGTACATAGCTTGCATGTGGTCCTACTGTGGCGGAGGCTCGTGCTCAAAGACTTCTGCCTACGAGCATAAATGTGAATGCAATGAAGGCTACAGCAACCTATTCAATCACTCGGTATTCCCTTGTTTTAAAGAATGTGAGTAGGATCAATTCTCCTTATCCCCCATCAGATAATGAGAAAACAACCTTTCTATCTATTTTCTTAATTGGCTCGGTACTGTATTTGTCATGATTGCAGGTTCTTTAGGGGCAGATTGTGCAAGCCTTGGGATCAATTTATCTAATTCCACCAGTGCAGCTTCTCCACCCAATCTACCTGATAATGGCAGTTCAGCTGCTGGAGGTATGGATAGAAATCTGTCAGTATTTCTGTTATTTCCAAATGCACCTAGTATTGCTTCGACTACCAGATTGTTAATTTTCTTCTGTATTGTGTTTACTACCAGATTCATTTGCTATGACAAACTCGATGTGGCTGCTCACCTTGATCGTTTCTCTAGCAATAGATCGATTGATCTAAATACGATACAGATATAGCGTGGGTGCGTTGTGGATGAGCTAGTTTTATCGAAATTTAGATATTATTAGTTATTTCAACTGTTATACATTTTGATTGTGTGAGATGAGATTAAAGAGAGACCATTATAGGCGACTGTTCCTTGCTTGCAATTGAGATTTTCTGTACAGTTGTCTCAGTCAGAATAAGTGCAGACCTGCTGGATTTGGAGGGGCCTTTATTGCTGTACTCCAAAGCATTACGTGGGTAGATTGATGTGGGATTAATTGTATGCATGCAATTAAACATTATTACATATATAGAACTTGGTCATTTTTTTTTCCCCCTTAAAGATGTTATGCATACTCAATTATACTGAATTGTGTCGATTGAACAGAATTTGAAGCACTTTAGTTGGAAATATCTGTTTTAAAGTCTGCTAAAATGAAAATTCTCTTTGCTATACTTACCAACCCACATACCGATTTCTTTATTATTTCTATTAAAATTCTTTTCAACCATAGCAACTTAGAATGAAATAGTCAAGCTTCATCAAGCTCAGCTACTCAAAGATCTAGAAAGTTGCAACTAACGAAGCTTCCATTGGCTAATTCAAACTTTAAACCTATTCATTCCTAAGCCAGAGTATGGATCTCCATGAGATATTCACTATAGTTTTTATTAATTTATGATTTATTCTTTTCTTATTTAGCTAACCCACTTGTTAAATGTTGGGCTTGGTCAGATCATGTTACTTAAGCCTTTTTGAAAATTGGACCTTGATGTTATGCAAATTAAATATTGCTTAATATTTTCAATTATCTTATTAATTTATTTTCTCCTGGGTTACTTCATTTTGGGTTGGTATCAGCAGGGATTCAAAGCGCTGAAGAGGACTAGAGAAATACGACTTTATTTAATTATCTCAAGTCTAATGTTAAAAAGATTGGAGAAATATGATTCGGAATCTGTAGTATCCCGTTTTCACCCGTACAATCTTCAAATTATATGAGTTATATACTTCAGCTGGAAAAATTTTCAAAGTAAGTTTCTAAAATTCATATATTGAAAAGTGAACCCCGAGTATAGAAATACAAATGTAAATTCTACTTTGATCCCAATAAGTACAGCATATGATGGCATTCCTGGTTATAATATTTTGGGATTTTTACATATCTGTCCTTTACATCTTTAAAAATTAGAATTTAGTCCCCTAAATCTTCATATTTATAATTTAGTCCTCAAATCTTTTAAGTTACCACAATTTAGTCCCCAACTACATTTTTGGCCCGAATTTTCCATTATACCCCTGAGTTATTTTACTTTAGTTCTTCCTCCTCTTTTCCTCTTCGTATTGGGTTCTCCTCTCTATTCTTCTTCTCTCTCTTTCCTCCCAATTAATTTCTAAGGTGAAGTAATTTAAGGAAACCCAATAAGAAGAGGGAAGAGAGAGAGAGAAGAAGAATGGAGAGGGGAACCCAATAAGAAGAGGGAAGAGAGAGAGAGAAGAAGAATAGAGAGGGGAACCCAATAAGAAGAGGAAGAAAGGAAAAAGAGAGAAGGGAGGACTAAGTGAAGTAACTCAGGGGTATAACGGTAAATTCGGGCCAAAATATGGTCGGGGACTAAATTGTAGTAATTTAAAGAATTTAAGGGACTAAATTATAAATATGAAGATTTGGGAGACTAAATTCTAATTTTTAAAAATATAAGGGACAGATATGTAAAAACCCCTAATATTTTTAGTATTAGATTTTAATATGACTAATAAAAACTAACCAAGTCCCTGCAGAAAATTATAAGAAATAATTGATGTGGCAATTGGAAAATTTTTGAATAAATACAACAACCCTTTCCAGCGAGATGGACACATTCTATTTGTTTATCACATGCTTGGCTCATGACTTTTCCGCTCTTTTGAAATAACAAAATAATAATAATAATAATAATTCTTTAAAGTAAATATGACAATTATTCTAAGACCAGAAATATAATTTTCAAACTACATTTAGAATTTCTTGGGCATGGTTAATAGTTGTATAGAAAGTCCACATGGGCTCAGGACCTGCCCGTGTCCTCACGATTTCCTGTCTAAAATATATAGGTTTTTTTCCTCTAAATTTTGTTCGTGAAAATTATCTGTGGCTTAAACTCTTAGATATTGAATCTCCATAATTTCTAATTAGTTTCTAATTCATTTATGATGCATCAAGTTAGTCCCTCTGCTAAATTCCCAGTTAAATTGGCTAATCACATTAAGATTTGGGTTTTACACAGCTACTTTGTTGACATGGATCTCCTTTTTCTATGCTGCAATCACACTTTTTCTTATTCCCCCCCCCCCTTAAATTAAACTTATATACATATTTTTTTTTATAACATTGCGCAAATTAAGTTTGCACCGAAAGTTAAACTTAGAGCCTCTCATACAATTAAATAGGGGCGTTCTACTAGAGACAAGGCTTAATGTCTTATTGGTCACTCTCACTCTCAAATGAAAGAGGAAAATTTGCTGTAGTTGGTAACTTTGTAGAATTGTTCTGTTTCTCAATTTTCTATCCCCCTTAGAAAATCAATGGATGTTGAAAAAAAAAAAAAAATAAGGATCAATTTTACAAGAAAACAAGTCTAATGGAATTATATATGGAAAGTAGGATATGTCATAAATATTTTTCTTAATATTTTTTTTTTGGATAGAATTGTTTTAGATACATACAAGAGAGTCAATTTTAACAAGATTGTAGATGCAATTTAAATGGGCTACCTGCACAAAATTAAAGAGACCATTATGACTATCAAGTAAATAGATATTTATAATTTAATAAGTTAAAATTCAAAGTCAAATGAGAATGAGATTTATACAGGAGCTTGTTTTGGATTTGAAGAATCCAGTATTGATGAACAATAACCTTTTTCCCTTAACGCCACCCCCTTCCCCCCGACAAGATCATTGATATTATTTTTTTTAGTAGTGCAAGATATTGGGAAGACAGTGGTTTAGTTAGAGGATCTACTAGCCGATCAAGGAAATATACATGTGAAACATTAATGATACCATTATTGGCAATTCTATGGATAAAGTGTTGATTATTTGCAATGTGTTTCATTCTTGAGCATCAAATTGAACTAAAGCTTAGTTGCGTAGTACTAATATTGTCACAAAATAATTCAAGTTTAGATTGAGATACTTGACTGAGTTTGTTGAGAAGAGTATGGACCCATGGTGGTTTAAAAGTGGTTGTCATTATGACAGCCACTTTTATTATGTGTTGTTTTCCAATTTTCTATTTATTAAAAATATTATTTTATGAAAAAAGATTTAAAGGTTAAATAGAAATAAAAGAAAGAAATCAAATTGGATCCCAACTCCTAAATAAATAAATAAGATAAGGATTAATCCGGTTTAGTTTAACAAAACAAAAATAAAATAATTTGTTTTTTATCTAATAGGATAAGACTCTAAATAGATAATAAATCTAAAAAAAAATTCCAATTCTTAGATTAGCTTTTATTTAATAATTAGCTATTCAGTTTTCTTTAACTAATAGGATTCTACTTTAATTATTTAATCTTCTTTAACTAAATATAAATCCAATCGTCTCTGCACATCTCAAACATGGCACCCAAAAAAAAAAAACTTGGAGAACGTATGTGAGAACAAAAAAAGAGAAATATGGGAAAAAAAACAGAGAACTTTAGCCGGAAGTCTGAGAATATCTTTGAAGAGTTTATTATCTTTCAAACCAAAGATTTATATCCAATTTAGATCAAGGCCAATATGAGTCTAACTCACTCATAAATATGCTAACAATATATTTTATATTTATATGAGAATGTACGGATTGATTTTTATGCTAAATTATAGGTGATATATTCTTATTGAAATATATCTAAAAGTTTAGATTATCCATGACTTATAAATAAAATATTTCTTATCTTATTTAGGACAAATATTTATGAGTTTTAAAGTTTATTTGTTCTTTCATTTTCCATCAAGTTAATTGAAATTTTAAAATAAAATATTTTCTTATTGTGTCATTGCTAGCACATATGCATTATTCTCTTATGTCTCTTGTGTTAAAAAAAATTATCTACCTAGTATATTTCTCTACACTAAATTCTTGTTAATTTGATTCTATTCTGATTGATTTAATTTTATTTTAAAATAGATTAAGATTTGAACTAAAAAAATAGGCAAAGCCTAGCGTCCCTGTCTCTACACCTCATTGACAAGCAAATTTTCATCAATTAACTCAACTACACATCCTAAAATATTGAGATAGAAAGAAGAATCAAAAGCATTAGAAAAAAAATCTTCTAGGGTTTAAGAAAAGTTAACAATTATAAGACCTTGCATAGTGCAGTAGGAAAAACAAATTAGTTAAAGTAACAATTAGAATGATGTGTGGTAGTTTGGACGCCATTCAAATTGGTGATCCAAAATTATCCATTATAATTTGCTAATATAAACATAAAATGTATCGAAGGCAATATTAAAGAAACTAATTTCAACTTCTATGAACAACTAATCACACATAAACACATACATTAAACTAAGCACAAAGCAGTTACAATGACCAAAACACAACAACCATATTTAATACTAATTGCAACTAGTGGGTGACTAATCCTACTGCCTCAGCCAACTGACTTCTAATTGAAGAGATTTCTTCTCATTATATCATGATATTAATATGGCCTTTATGTTGATTTTATTTTCATATTCAAATAAATTCAAAATTTGAATCCAGATATCTTTATTGTAGCTTTACTTGTTTTATACATAATAACTGATCTCTAAATTGAGTGTTTCATGTTCTAGTAACAGAAAAAGAAAATCGAGTGTTCCAAAGGATTTATTTATTTATCAGTAGTTTAGATTTTTACATATTTAAATGTTGTTATTATTTAAATTCAGTGACATATTCGTATAATATCAAATACGATTTTTTTTTATCAAATACATATCCTTATCCATTTTAGATATATACATATCATTCAAAAGACCACATTAAAATTTTGGTTTACTTATTTTTATTTATAAACTAAAATGAAAAGGAAGATAGACACTGAAGCGAGATATGATAAAACACCGACTGAATACAACTATTATAATACATGATTGTTAATAAATCATTAATTACTGTATTGTATACTGTTCATTAACGATACAGTTATTGCTATTGAATACTAAAATTTAATGATGATCATCAATTTATTAAACTAAACTGAACAATTGATACTGAATTGACACATACCATATTTTTGAGAGAATAAAGACTCATATGATTTGATGGTTGAACGTAACTATACCACTGTTTTCCTTTATAGGAGAATCGGGATAGGCTCTGATCAAAATTGCCACTGTTTCTCTTTTGGGAGGATTAAAATATGTTCTTACCAAATTTATTGTTCCGTTTTTTGGGGAATATAAGGATGCATTCAGACCAAACAAGTTCATATTTTTCTAAATTTCTAAATACCATAATAAAATGACATTTACTAAAAAACTAATGGTAAACCACCTAATATTTCAAATATGAGATTTCCACCATTTTAATTCCACACGACTTTTCATGATACCAAGATATTATTGTTTTATATGTTTTATTATATGTTACTAAATCGTTTTACTGACAATTCTAGTTATTTATGACCACACATAGATGTAGTAGGAGAAAATTTTAAAGTAAGAGAAAAAGGCCACACAGGGCGAAATCGCCTCGCACATACGAGGCTAATTGCCCCGCGCAGGGTAATTAGCCCCGTGCAAGGCTAATAGCCTCGCACGAGGATGACAGTCTCACGCATGTAGAACAGAAAAAAAAATTCCCTCACGCAGGTGCGAGGCTGGGAATCTAGCCTCGCGGATGTGAGGCTCAAAATTTTAAAAAAAATTGCTTTCCCTCACGCAGGTGCGAGGCTGGAGACCCAGCACTCACAGGCGCGAGGCTGTGAATCCAGCCTCGCGGGCGCGAGGCTCAAAATAAAAAAATTGCTTTTCCTCACGCAGACGTGATGCTGGAGACCCAGCACTCACGAGCGTGAGGATGGGAATCTAGCCTCGCAAGCGCGAGGCTCAAAATTTAAAAAAAAAAAAATTTGCTTTCCCTCGCATAGCGAGGCTAGCCGCCCAGGCTCGCACGAAGTGAGGCTAGTCTCCGGTCTCGCGCATAATAAATTTGGACCCGCCCCGTGTCCTTGAGGGACTATTTTGCATATTTTACAAATTCTAATCAGATTCTAATTAATTTTTTGTGCAGGATTAGGACCAGATATAATGAATCTCTTGAGTAAATCATATCAAAAGGAAATTAAAATGTTTGATAAGGATTACAAGAAGATTCTCTCTATTTACATGGAAACTCTCTCAATAATTTAGGGCCTATAAATAACCCTCCAGAGAGACTCAAAAAGGATCTTTTGGCAATTCAAGTTACGTGCGAGAGGCTTGAAGCCTTGAGATCAAAGAGAGAGAAATTAGGGCCGTCCGTCATCATCTTCTTCATCAAATAAGAAGTTTCTCACATCGGATCATCAACAGATTCAACTAGTTAGATCCCATTGCTACACTAAAACCCACTTTTTATTGTAAAAGAGTTTTTTTAATCCTTTTGTTTGTTATTTTTTTTGTTCTTCTTTCATTGTAATTTTGCAAATTATTGTAAACAGCGAAAGAAAGCAAGAATTTTACGAAGAACAAATTGACGATCATAGTAAGAGACATCTCTTTTACTGAACAAGAGATCATGGTGCAATTTGACGTGAAGAAAATTGGATTGGTCGTAAATATGCTCATCATCGAGATAGACCAGCAAAAGTACGAAAATTATCTCTCCTCTACGTCGGTTAATCCGGCCGCAACGAGACGCTATCGTCGCGTGATCGCTAGAACCCGTAAATTAGGCAAAGAGAATTTCTCCTTTAATCGGGGGTCCTTCGAGTTCGCTGCCATAGAGCCATCGTACGAACGAAAACTCCTAGAAGGAGGTTCTGCTGAAGATAGACAGAAGATTGGTTTCACAAAAACACAGCTTCGTAATCACAATCATTGAGTAAGACGAAGAGCACTCAAATCCCACGTAAAACGCAAGGATTTAGTAGAAGCAGAAGCAGAACGCGAGGCTATCTGTTTATCTTGTGAGCTAGCTTGCGTAAATCGCAAGACCAGTGGAAATCACATAAAACGTGAAGTTGATTACAAGTCAGCGTGTGATGAAAATTCTCCATGCGAGGCTAAGTATCAACTTGGACTTGGACTTGAACATAAAGCTGACAAAGTTGCCAAAACTCACGTAAAATGTGAAATAAAGATAAGCCGGCATGTGAAAAAGATTCTCCACGCAAGGCTATTAAGCTCGGCAAAAATCAGCTTAATACAACTCAGCTTGGCAAAAATCAGCCTAGCACAACTTAGCTTGGTAAAAATCAGCCTAGTACAAATCAGCCTGGCCAGAATCAACCTAGCACAACTTAGCTTGGTAAAAATCAGCTTGGCCAGAATTAGCCTAGCCAAAATCAACCGGTAAGAATCAGCCTAGCACAATAAGCTAGCCATAATTAGCCAAGCATAAATCAGCTGGCCAGAATCAACTGGCCAGAATCAGCCTAGCCATAATCAACCTAGTAAGGTTCAGCTTGGCAAAAATCAATTTAAAACAAATTAGCCCGGCCAGAATCAGTCTAGAAAGAATCAGCTTAGTGCAACTCAGCTTGGCAAAAATTAGCATATCACAAAATAGCCTAGCCAGAATCAGCCTAGCACAACTCAGCTTGGCAAAAATCAGCCTAGTACAACTCAGCTTGGCAAAATCAGCCTAGCACAAATTAGCCTGGCCAGAATTAGCCTAGCACAAATCAGCCTGGTAAGAATTAGTTTAGCACATCTTAGCCTCGCATAAGAACAAAACAATGCAAGGCTATCAAGCAGTTTCATGTGAGACATAGCAAAACTAATACTCAACATCTGATAGATCAGCAGATCAATACTATCACTCCTGGAGAATATCAGCAGGCACCTAAATTGCCCCATCAACTAAGTGGGCCCCACACTCAGAATACAACTGAAAATTCCTCATCTTCTAAAGTTCTTGATTTTGGGGAGTATTTGACAAATACAAGAAAGATAACTCAATTGCACTCTGCATGCCATTGCGAGCAGTTAATTTTAGTTGTATTAAATAACTATTGTTGTAATAAAAAAAGAGCGTCTGTATTTGATAGAATAACTGAATCAGATCAAAGCATTCTAAAGAGAAGATGAGAAAATCTGAAGCATAGAATCAGTCAGGAAAAATAATTAAAGGCAGTAACCTCAAATATGATGGGCAAAGGCAAAAAGGTTCAAGAAAAATAAAAAGGGTCGGATGTAGATGACGAAGAAACTCACCATTTCACCTGACTCAAGACTAGCATCACCACCTCCCGAAATTATAGGAAATTTGCAAGGAGATCAGATGACGATAATAGCGACAATTCGGCCATAACTTTCCCACAGTCATATGCCTCTTCCCAACTAAGGAAATTAACATCGCACGCGGTGGATAGGTCTGATGATGTGGACCAAAGATTGGAAGCCCAAGAGTGATCAATTCGGAAACAGCAAAAGACTATTGACGAGCTCAAGATGATGCTCATGAAAGTGGTCGAAAATACACAGAAAATAGTAGAGGACAAGGCCAAAACTTTTTCCTCAGAACCACCACCCAAAACAAACGAGGGTAAGGAGAAAGAAAATAAAGAAGAAAAAGTTTACTCTGAGTATGGAGAAGACTCTAAATTCTTCTTCATTGACCCTCATATCGAGAAGATGGAGAAACTCCAGAGTCAACTTGACGCATTAATGCAAAAGAAGGGATTGAAGGAAGCGGGGGTTTCGAGACCCTACCCACTGGAGTGAGATTTTGCCCCTTTCCTAAAAAATATAAACCCTCAAATTGGAATTATATGATGGGAAGGGATTCCCAAGTTAGCACATGTATTATTTCCTGTCACAAGCCGGTCATTTGATGGGAAATGACCCTATAATGAATAAGATATTTGTGAGTACTCTGCGAGGGTCTGCCTTCACATGGTTTATACAGTTGCCCTCGGGGACCATCAATACTTAGTATGATGTGGAGAAGCAATTTCTAGCATGTTTCCTTAAGAATGATATTGAGATATTGGTTCATTTTCTTCTTGCAACAAAACAAGGAAAAGAAGAGATAGTCAAGAGCTTCATAGAACGCTTCCAGGAAAATCCGCGCAATGTCAACACGGTATGACCCAAGAAATACTAGTGGAAACATGCAAGTATAATTTCAAGACCGGTGTGCTAATAAAATTGGAAGCCGTAGAGTCCAAGACTTGGAAGGACCTATTGAAGCAAAGGAAGTAGGCAGAAGATAAAATTTACTGGATTGAAGAAGCTCGCACTACGAGAAACTCTGCAAATAACAGACCATATCCATAGAATCCTAAGAGTAAATAGAAGGCTGTGATGGTGTCAAATGCGAATCCAAAACAAACCATTCCGAGACCTCAAATCCTAAAGGCGCGGGCCCGAATAGGTCCCGTTCTAACAGGACAGACTCATTTAAAATAGAGCAGATTGGTACTTTGTTTCACCTTCTTAATAGAAAGGGCATGCTGAACCTTTTAGAGAATCGAAAGCCTGAAGAAGCCGGGAAAACTAATGATCATAGTTATTGCTTATTCCATCAGAACATTGGGCACTCGACTAAAGACTGCTACCTTCTCAAGAATCGAATTCAGACATTAATAGAAGTCGATGTCCTCCAGCTCAAAGAGGAGCAGAAGCAAGTTTCCATGAATATGGCAAGTTTGGTTGTAGGAACCAATGAGTTCCCTGCCGAAGTAATGCCAGTACCAGCGGGAAAGCTAATGATAGTTAATCATGATCCTCATAAGATGGAGCAGAAGGGACTTACCCCAGTAACTACAAAAAGAGGGGAGATTATGTGGGTTCATCCGAATCTTGTAAAGGATGAGCAATGGTTTTCGTCCAGCACACAAGCAAAGATGCAGACTAGTAACACTATCTCTGCAAGTCTCGAAGAAGACTACATAGTTGCCATTACACTAACGGATTCAGAAGAGGAGGCATCAGCCATGGCCACTCACCAAGACGAATCAGGCCCAACAGGTACCAGATCTGGCAAAACTTACCTTAAAGACTACTCAAAGGTGGGACCCACTAAAGAAATGTAGGAGGAGCCCACGAAACAAAAATGGCTTTATTTCCAGAAAAATGCAAGGAAGAACTATGAAGCGAAAGACGCACCATTTCAGCTTGATATAATAGCTCGGTTGGCTAATATATCTGCTCGTGTCACGCTTTATGAGCTCTCGTGGTTGTCCAAGTCAACCCGAGAAGCGCTAAGAAAGGCTCTAGAAGATTCCGAATCTTTTCTGGTGCAAATCATTGAACCATCCAACGCAAAAAGGGATCCTTGCTCTCACTACCACCAAGTGACGAGGCAGATTTTGCAAATCACCTTTTCGTTAGAAGACATGCATGTAAAGAACATAAACTATAATAGGCCCTTATATTATACCGAATATGTCGGGTCGACTCAAGTGAACCGCATACAAATTAATCCCTGGGTCTGCACTAAGCGTCGTCTCGAGAAGATTGATGCAACTATTAGGAGTCTCACCACATCGTCTCACACCGACGAATACTATGATATTCGGGTTCAATGCCAATGACAGCTATCCCCTCAGCAAGATTAGCCTCTGATGCCAGATTGGAGACCTGAAAACAGAGGTCACGTGTTACGTCATCGATGCAGATACGTCATATAATATCTTTTTGGGGCGGCCATGGATCCACGCCTACATGATGTCCCGTCGACCCTCCACCAATGCATGAAGTGTTACGGTGAGCAAGGAGAGGTCCGGACCCTGATTGCAGATAAACAACCTTTCAAAATATTAGAGAATTATTTTATAGACGCCATGCTATATAAGGCTGCCCACGAAATCCCCGAGGAGTATGAGGAACTCTACAACAGTGGCAACGAAGCGGATTCCGAGCATGAGTCTTTAGGCGAGGAGGATGAGGAATATGAAATAAATCCGTATATAGATTTTTAATAAAGTCAATGTAACCGATGCTGCCAGTGACATAGACGAATGGGTTATCAATGAAGACATAAAGTTTATTTACGTGCTTGCTTTTGCTTTTGATACAGTGCCCTCTTGCACCAGCACGGAGGCAAATGGCTTGTCCGAATTTGAGACTCTGGCAGCATATCATATGCCTATTAGATCATCTCTCCTCTCTTGGTCCAAAATAATTAGTGACCGAAATAATATCTTCGAGGTACCTTCTCGATAGCTGCATCAAAAGCCTATAGTGTTCGGCAAAGTAGTGATGCAACCTAATCAAAACCAAAACAGTGAGAGTGATGAGCAAATATCACCTCAATTCCATCATTATGAAGGAAAATGCCAACAAATGATTTAGAGAATGGGTTATAATTTAGCCCAGAAGTAAGGATTAAATTTTGGTAAGGGACAGCGAAATATCTTACCCTCCTTTATACTAAAAGGAAAAAGTCCCGATTATTATCATAAGACTCGAAGAGGATTAGGGTATGTATCAACTCCCTCCACGTCACCGAACAAATCTGAAGGGACAATTCCGATCGACAGTGTTAGTCCACCGGACCAAAATTCCGACTAAAGTACCAGTGCTATATTCCAGTCTCTAGCAGCAAATATGGTTTCAGCCTATCTAAAAGTGATGAAAAGCCAATTGATATTCAGGATGAATCCTGGGCTAAACACATAGATACCCTCTGGGATGTCCGTTTTGAATAACGAGACCCACACACAGAAGACAGGGTAACACAAGTCAATATAGGGACTGAGGAGGATCTGAAGCCTATTTTCAAAAGCAAAACACTAACTCTTGAAGGAAAAGAAGAGCTCATAGCTCTCATCAGGGAATACATAGACATGTTCGCTTGGAGCTATAAAGATATGCTCGGGCTAGACCCTAAGGTCACAATGCATCGCTTGAACATCAGAGAAGATGCAAAGCCGGTCAAGCAACAACAAAGGCACTTTCGACTAGTTTTAATGGAGGCCATAGAGGCTGAAGTTAATAACTTGATAAGTTCTGGATTTGTTTGAGAAGAACAGCATCCCGACTAGGTGGCAAATATAGTACCGGTTCGCAAAAAGAACGACAAGATCCAGATGTGCATTGACTTTTGAAAATTAAATGCCGCATGCCCTAAGGACGAATTTCCCCTACCAATTACTGATTTGCTGATTGATAACACGTGGATACGAGAGGGTGTCCTTTATGGATGGCTTCTCAAGTTATAACTAGATCAAGATGCATCCAGACGATGAGAAGCACATGACTTTCAGAGCGTCACTGGGGTATACTGTTATACAGTAATACCCTTCAGACTTAAGAATGTCGGAACCACCTATCAGCGTGCTATGAGCGTCATATTCAAAGACATCTGCGTAAAATTGTGGATTGTTATGTGGACGACCTTACTGTTAAAAGCAGAAACAAAGAGGATCGTCTCCAAGATTTGGGGACGATCTTCAATCTCATGAGAAAACATCATCTAAAGATGAATCCCACCAAATCTTTCTTGGGGGTATCCAGTGGCAAGTTCCTTGGGTTTGTGGTTACTTCAAAAGGAATTTACCTTGATCCTGACAAGGTGAGAGCAATCAAGGAAATGCAGCCACTCCGAAGTCTCAAGGAACTAAGAGGGCTATAAGGCAAATTAGCGTACATCCGCCTCTTCATCTCCAATTTATCAGGATGATGTCAGCCATTCTCTAAGCTCATGAAGAAGGGGGTTTCCTTTGTGTGGGACGAATCATGTCAGCAAGCATTTGATGACCTCAAGGAATATCTTACAAAACACCTGTTCTTATGGCCCCCGTATCGAGAAGACCATTCCTCATATATGTGAGGGCCATGGATCATGTGCTAGGTGCATTATTAGCTCAGCATAATGAGCACGGTTATGAGCATGCTCTTTACTATTTGAGCCGCATGATGATGGGAGTGGAGTATCGGTATACTCCAATTGAGATGGAGTGTCTAGCCCTAGTGTTCGCCATTTAGAAGATGCATCACTACCTCACCGGACAGACAATTTACGTCATATCCTGGGTTAACCCATTGAAGATACTTATGACAAAGCAGGTTCGTTAAATGGAAGATTGGCGAAATGGGCATTGCTACTCTCACCATACGATATTCACTTTGTTCACCAAAAGTCCATGAAAGGATAGGCGATCGCCAACTTTCTCAGATAGCACCCAGTTTCGAGAAGTTCTAAGCTACTGGATGATGTTCCTGACCAGTCAACAAAGGTCAATGCAGTTAGCAGGGAACAACCATAGCAATTGTTCTTTGATAGTGCCGTAAGGAGATCTACTGCAGGAGTAGGGGTGGTACTCATATCTCCACACAAGTATATAATTCCCAACAGATACTCACAGAGACATGCATAAATAACGTGGAGGAGTATAATGCACTTATTATCAGTCTAAAAATAGACTTGCAACTGGGGGTGAACTGTTTAAAGGCATATGGAGACTCTAAACTCATCGTCAATCAGATGACGGGTGAGTACGAAGTCAAAAATGAAGCCCTCATCCCCTACCATCAATTGGCCATTGAGTTGGCAAATCACTTTGAGCAATTCTACATGGACCATATACCTCGACACGAGAACATTTATGCGAATGCCCTTGCAGCCTTAGCTGCAACGTTGGCGCTTCCAACAGAGTCCACTAAGAGTGTTACTATTGGGAGTAAAGAGTTCATCCCGATTCAATTCTACAAACCAATGAAGTGTGTCAAGTTGGTATAACTTTGGAACCTGAGATTGACAATTTCCATTCGTGGATTATGCTTTGTATGGGATACTTCCGGAAGATCCTAAAGAAGCCGTTTCGATTAAGAGGAAGGCTCAAAGGTTTTATTATGACGTTGCACTTAAGACTTTGTATAGAAAGTCACATGATAGTCTCTTGCTATGATGCATCTCGAAAGAAGAGGCCGATAAGGTGCTTGAGGAAATGTACAATGGGACATACGAAGCCCACTAGCTAGGCCCGAAACTCTGGGAGCGCACAAGAAGGCTGGGATATTATTGGCCAAAAATGATTACCGACACGGTGGCATATGCTGTCAAGTGCACGCTAACTTTATACATCAACCTCCCGAATACTTGCACACTACTGTTGCTAGTTGGCTCTTTGAAGCATGAAGATGGACATCATTGGACCAATCACCCCGCTAGTGTCCATAGTCATCAGTTTATACTTGCAATAATCGATTATTTTTCAAAGTGGGCTGAAACTGTACCCATGAGGGAGGTCAAGACCACAGACGTAATCAAGTTTTTAAAGTATCATATGATTTATTGCTTCGGTCTTCCTCAAAGGATTATTCGACACAATGGATCTTAATTTGTCAGCCAGGGGTGCTTATGGTTCTATGATAAGTTCATAATCCAATAATTGGTCCACTCCATACAATCTAGTAGCCAATGGCCTGGCATAAGCTTTCAACAAAACTATTATTAAACTTCTCCGAAAGTTCATCTCATTCAACCGACGATATTGGGATGAGAAATTAGGGGAGTGTTTGTGGGTTTATCGCACCACAGTCTGCACTCCTACTAAAACTACACCTTTCTCTTTGGTGTACAGAAGCGAAGACATTTTGCCCCTGGAGACCCAGATACCTTTACTGAGAGTAGCTCTAGTCACGAGAATGACAACAGAGGAAAAACACCAACGAAGGCTGCAAGAGTTAGAAGAGCTGGATGAAAAGCGTCTCCAAGTCCAACAACAAATCGAACTGTATCAAGTGCGAATCCCACAGGCGTTCAACAAGAAGGTCAAACAAAGGACTTTCGAGCAGGGAGATTTGGTCTTGGCCGTTAAGAGACCGATGATCATGACCCATAAAATCAAAGGGAAGTTTGAACCTCAATGGGAAGGACCATTCGTGGTGGAAATTATATATTCAAGTGGAGCTTACCGCCTGATAAATCAAGACGGCAATAGGATGATGATGCCTATTAATGGCAAATTCTTAAAGAAATACTATATGTAAAAATAAACAAAAAAACAAGAAAAAGAGTACATATATTACTACTATTGAATAAAGTATGAGAACAATTACCCGAAGCTAAAATGAAGCTAAAATGGCTAAGGGAAGAGAAAATCAAATTCTCAACAACTCACCATGATAAGGAAAATAGCATGGCTAGCCCAATGCAAACGGTGATTGGTAAAGGCATATTAAATCCATTGATAGTTAGGGATTTGTTAAAAATTCCATGATAAACTTTGTCACAATAAACCCATAGCCACTAAGGCAAAGGGAGAGGAAATGAAAGTTCTCAATAACTCACTATGCTGAGGGGAATAGTATGTCTAGCCCAACGCAAATGATGATTGATAAAGGCATATTAAATCCGTTGATAATTGGGGGTTTGCTAAAAATCCCATGATAAACTTTGTCACAATAAACCCATAGCCACTGAAGCAAAGGGGAGAGGAAATAAAAATCCTCAACAATTCATCATGCTGAGGGGAATAGCATGCCTAGCCCAATACAAACGGCGATTGGTAAAGGCATATTAAATTCATTAATAGTTGAGAGTTTGCTAAAAATCCCATAACAAACTTTGTCACAATAAACTCATAGCCACTGAGGCAAAGAGGAGAGAAAATGAAAATCCTTGATAACTCACCATGCTGAGAGGAATAGCATGGCTAGCCCAATGCAAATGGCGATTGGTAAATGCATATTAAATCCGTTGATAATTGGAGATTTGCTAAAAATCCTGTAAACTTGTCATGTTAAGCTCTTATATCTGACAACGAGATTTGAACCAACTCATGTCACTTTGATACGATCAAATGTGCCATGTTAAACTTTTATCTCTGACAGTAAGGTTTGAACCATCATACACACCGTAATAAAAAGTTTCTTTTATAATCCTAATTCGATCACCGGTTTTGTCTGTCGCCCAAACATGTCATCCAGGCATGTGCAATTAGGCGCCTCTATAGAAATTGATGATCATGACCCGATCATCTTGGTTTGTGCAATTAAGCACCTATGCCAAATTCCAGGCATATGCAATTAGGCATCTCTAGCGAAATTGATGATCCTAACCTGATAATGTTGGCTTATGCAATTAAGCGTCTCCGCCAAATCCCAAGCATGTGCAGTTAGGCTCTTCTACCGAAATTGATGATCCTGGTCCGACTATCTTGGCTTGTGCAATTTAGCGTCTCCGTCAATCCCCAGGCATGTGTGATTAAGCACCTTTACTGAATCTCTTGCTCTTAATATGATCATCCCTTCGTAGGCACGTCAGTCATACTTCTGTTTATAATCTTGTGATTCTAACCCGATCACCAAGACTTTGTCTGTTATCCAGACGAGTCAATCTCATAATGATTAACAAAACTTAGCTTACTATGTCGTTAGGAAGTTTCATTGGGCACCATAACAAGTGGGTTTAAAGTAAGCACCCCAAGTTTGGAATACCGATCTTGAATGGGAGTGCAAAGTGTTTCAAAATTTCTAAAAGAGATAAAATTTAAAAAACTTTAGAGGGGGTCTGGTAGAACAGTAAAAAAAAATTTCCCTCGTGCAAGCATGAGGCTGGAGACCCAGCACTCGTGGGTGCCAGGCTAGGAATCCAGCCTCGCAGGCGCGGGGCTCAAAATTAGAAAAAAAATTCTTTCCCTTGCACAACGAGGCTGGCCGCCCGGCCTCGCACGCAATGAGGCCAGTCTCCGGTCTCACACACAATAGATTTGGACCCGTCCTATGTCCTCGAGGTGCTATTTTGTATATTTTAAAATTCTAATCAGATTCTAATTAATCTTTGCAGTAGGATTAGAACTAGATACAATGAATCTCATGAACAAATATTATCAAAAGAAAATTCAAATATTTGATCAGGATTACAAGAATATTCTGTCCTTATCTACATGGAAACTCTATCAACAATTTGGGACCTATAAATATCCCTCTAGAAGAACTCAAAAAGGATATTTTGGCAATTCAAATTACACGCGAGAGCCTTGAAGTCTTGAGGCCAGAGAGAGAGAAGTTAGGGCCGACCATCATCATCTTCTTCATCACATAAAAAGTTTCCCACTAGAACCCACTTTTTATTGTAAAAGAGAGTGATATTATATAAATCCTCTCGTTTGTTTTTTTCTTTTGTTCTTTTTCCATTATAATTTTACAAATTATTGTAATCAATTGAATAAAGCAAGAATTTAGCAGAGAACAGCGCGCGGGGCTATTTTAGTTTCTAAAAATGATTTTCTTCTAGATTTCCACCCAAATTTTGATTCTAATCGTATCCAATCACTCGGAATTAAGGATTTTATATCCAAATACAAGTTCGGACATAGGATTTGACTGGGATTCCATTTTTATCTCTAAGGAAACCAAAAATCTATAAATAGGGGCCAAGAGGGGATGTTTAGGATCTCTTGGGAGAGAGATCATTGAAAACCAGATTAATTCTACATAGAGCACGCCGACCAGCAGCAAGAACTGCCGGCCAGAAGGTTCTTCATCATATTCTCCATGTTCAAGATCAATTTTTAGGTGTTCGATCGTCAACAGAGTATAAGGGCGACACTCTATAGGCATGTTAGAACCCACTTCTTCTGTAAAAAAGAGAGATGTGTTCTATAAGTTCTCTCATTTATTTTTTTTGCTTTTTTTTCATTGTAACTTGGATATTTTTTATTATAATTTTTATAAATGTATGGCAATAAAAGGAAGCATGTTTTTGTGGGAAATAAGCTGGCGACCACAATGGGAGAAGTCTTCTATACTAATGAGAAGATCATGGCTTAATCTGATACCAAGTCTGTAGAGATGCTAATCGTAGAAATTGATCAGAATAAATATGAGGAGTACTTATCCTCTAGATCGGTTAGTCCAGTCAAAAGTTGGCTACATCGCTGCTTGGAAATACTCGGTATGAGTCCGAATGACAAGAGGACTCCTGTTGAATAGGAGCCCCTTGGATCTTCGACCTTGGAAAAGAAAGAAGTCCAAGTTTTAGACTCGAATGACGAGATGATTCCCGTTGAATAGGATCTTCTTGAATTTTGTGTTCCAAACAACAAAAGATCAAAATTGCGAATTCAGATGACAAAAGGACTCCCATTGAACATGACCTATTTGGATTTTCAAAGTCCAAATTTTTGAAAAAGGAAAGATCTTCTCCCATTATAGCTGAACAAAATACTAAACAGAAGCCAGGATCTAGACTGACTAGAACTCAAATTAGCTATCAAAACCGTCGAGTGTGGTGATAAATGTTCAAAAATCAAGTTTAAGGCAAATATGGTCTCAAGACTGTGTGTGAAGCTAATACCAAATGCCAGACTAAACAACCTAGCATAACTATGCGCAAAGCTAATGCCAAGCGCCAGAATAAACAGCTTAACATACTTCTGTGAGAGGCTAATTCCAAGCGCGAGGCTAACCAGCTTAGCATAGCTCTACACGAGGCTAATCAATCCCATGCACAAAGAATAAAATACCAGGCTATTCAGCTTCGCGTAAAAAGTCCAGAATACAAGATTCACTCTCATTTCCATGAAGTATCTACAAAGACCGGAACATGACCTCACTCAGGATAGAAGCTTCAATCTTCTACTCTCGCTGACTGCCACAAACACAGCGTGGACTCTTCCAGATCTTGTAGCAAAGAAGAAATTCATCACGAGAATGATTTACGAGAATTTCTCAATAACAAGAGAAGGATGGTCTAATCCCGTCCATTATACCACTGTGAGCAGATAATCTCCGCAGTACTCACTAATTGCAATTGTAGTTCACTCTGACCCTCGATTTTCAGCTGAATAACTGAGCCGAAGGACGACACACCCAAAAGAAGGCGCGTTTACAAATGAAAGAGCACCGATGTTGAGGAACCCATATTCATAACTTCGAATATGGTAAATAAAGGAAAGAAGCCGCAAGGAGATGGATACTCTACGGATGTGGAAACTCGTCATTATACAAGACTTCATAAGGGATATTAGCTCCACAGAATTATAAAAGATTGGCCAAGGGTCCATACGAAGAAGACGAAGGAGATAGTGATCATTCAGCCATTGCAACACCTCGGTTATATGAGTCTTCTCAATTTGGAGAAACAGCGGCTCATATGACAAGAAACTCCAATGAAGTGAATCAAAGACTTGAAGTGCAAGAATGCCTTATCCGAGAGAAATAAAAGAGTCCTGATAAAGTCCACATGTTGCTTCTCAATATGATAGAGAAGAATACTGGAGATAAATCAGAGAAACCTTATGACGAACCACTAAAGGATGATGGTGGAAATCCAAAAAGAGAAGAAGAATTTTATTATAAAGTAGACCTGCATGCAAAAAGAATGTAGAAAATGCAGGACCAATTAGAAGTCTTGATGTACAAAAAGGACCTACAAGAAGTCGGTGTTACTAGACCGTACCTAATCTAGTGGGAATCAGCTCCTTTTCCCGAAAGATACAAACATCTGAAACTAGAGTCTTTCGACAGAAAGTATTCTCCTAACCAACATTTATATTACTTCTTGTCATAAACAGGTCACCTCATGGGGAATGATCCCATAATGACTAAGGTCTTTACTAGTATCTTGAGAGGGCCTGCATTTACATGGTTTATGCAGTTGCCCCTGGGCACTATTAAATCATAGTCTGACGTGGAAAAGGAATTCCTAAGCCGCTTTTTCGAAAACGACACAGAGATTTAAGTTCATGCTCCTTGCAAACAAGCAGGAGAGGTTGAGACTGTTAAAAGTTTCATAGAATATTTCTGAGAAATGTCACTGTAATGCCAGTGTCGGAATGTCATAGAAAACGCTAGTCGAAACATGCAAGCATAACTTCCAAACTAATATCTTCATAAATATGGGTGTTGTGGAGTCTAAAACATGGAAGGATCTAATTAAACAG
Organism: Dracaena cambodiana; assembly: GCA_036321105.1. NCBI lineage: Eukaryota > Viridiplantae > Streptophyta > Magnoliopsida > Asparagales > Asparagaceae > Dracaena > Dracaena cambodiana. Next base: position 21,836,267 of record JAYEPQ010000017.1, read on the forward strand.
AGATAGCAAGCAGAGGATATAATTAGCCATATTGATGAAAGTCGTTCCCAGAAGAGAGAATCCATGAACAGGCAACAACCGCAACCCAACCGTCCTAAGGGTAAGGAGGCGATGGCCACTAGGCCTGTTATGAATAAAAAATTATAGAATAACCGAGACTCCTTTAGATTTCAGCGAACATATGACTTTCAAGATGAACAGGCGGTTACGTTATTTCATTTGTTAACTAAAAGGGGATACTCAAACTATCCAAAAATCAGAAGTCAGAGGATGCTGAAAAGACAGATGATCCCAAGTATTGCCTCTACCACCAAAATATCAGACATTCGACTAAGAATTGTTACATTCTCAAGGATAAGATCCAGCGCTCATTGATACGAAGGTGATCCAGTTGAGACTGAAACAGAAAAAGGTGTCTGAACATGCAATTACAATTGCTATACGGTCATTGTATACTCCAGCCAGTGTGACCCCAGTCCCTAACAGAAAACTGATAGTAAAGAACTTCGACCCTCATGGTTTGAAGGAAAAGATTCTCTCTCCAGCTTCCACCAATAAATGAGAAATTATGTGGGTGCATTCAGATCTATTGGAGGATGAACAATGGACTACTCCAACCAACTCTAAGAAGGCCAAGGGGAAGACTCGAACATCTAATGCAATATCCATGCTTGATGAAAGAGATCAATCCAGCACCACTTCGCTCATAGACTCAGAAGATGAGGCAACAACAATGGCCACTCACCCGAATGAGGTAGGGCTATCAGATACTCAGTCCAGAAAGAACTTCCTTAGAGACTACTTGAAAGTTGGGCCAAATAAGCCAGTAGAAATACCTGAAGCGCCACCTGCTAAACAAAAAGAACTTCGCTATCAGAAAGATTTGAAAAAGGATAGTGAGGCAACGGGGGCACCATTTCGATTTGATGTGTTAGCCCAGGCCTACTCGAATTACTCTTTACGAGCTTATACAACTCTCACAGGTAACGAAAGATGCCCTAAGAGAAGCCTTGGCCAATTCATAAGCTTTCCTCGCATAAATTACAGAACCATCTGCTGACAAGGAAGATTCCTGCTCGAGTTGCCATCAAACAGTGAGGAAGGTCCCACATATAATGTTCTCACCCGAAGACATGCAGATGAAGAACCCGAAGCACAACAGACCATTATATTACTCCCGGTATGTTGGTTCAGTCAAAGTGAGCCAAATCCTGATTGATCCTGGTTCTGCGCTAAGCATCATCCCTCGAAGATTGATGAAATTTCTAGGCATCTCTGCTAGTCGTTTGACTCCTACCAGCACCACCATCCATGGATTTAACACTAATGATATTTATCCTTTGGGAAAGATACGACTTCGATACCAAATTGGAGACTTGAAGTCAGAAGTTACGTGTTACGTTATCGATGCAGACATGTCATATAACATTCTGCTTGGGCATCCCTGGATCCATGCCATATGGTGGTCCCATCGACACTTCATCAATGCATAAAGTACACCGATGAAGAAGGCAAAGTTCATACATTGATAGCAGATACGAAACCGTTCAAGGGGTTGGAGAACTATTTCACAGAAGCCATGCTATATCAAGAGGTCCATGGAACTTCTGATGAGCCAGCGAAAGAAAGCTACAACAGTGATAATGAGGCGGATGCAGAGCCCGACCCGATGAAGACGGTGATTTTGAGTTTGAGATAAATCCATTTGTAATTAGTTTAGACAATATGGATGTACTTAGTGCCACCGATGAAGTAGGCAAATGCGTTATTAATGACAAATTAGGATTTGCTTACTCGCCTGTTGTTACTTCAAATTTTGTGCCCTTCTGCATAAGCATAGAGATAGATAACTTGTCTGAGTTAGAGATGCTGAAAGCCTTTCATTTGCTAATACAGTCATCGCTCACTGCATAATCAAAGATAGCTGACCCAAAGGGCGCTGTTTTTGAGGTGCCTCCTCAAAGACCAGACCAATATTCTATAATATTTGCAAGAGTAGAATTGCGGTCTGACTCAAATCTAGAAGATGACAGTGATGGCCAAATATCACCACAGTTTGAACTCTATGAACTGAATTCTCATCGAATAATGAGAAAGATGGATTATGACTTAATCTCCAAGTAAGGTTTAAACTTTGAAAAAGAAAGAAGGAATTTTCTATGCTTATTTGTATCAAAGGGAAAGAATCATGATTATTACCACAAAACCCACAGGGGGTTGGGTTATGTTACGCCCTCGAAAGCAAAGTGGGAGCATCCAGCCAATTTAGAAGGCAATGAGGCCATGTCAGATTCAGATTCTGATATAAGTACTAGAGTCATACTCCAAACTCTTGTATCAAATATGACTTCTGCAACCTTTAACGCAGAAGAAGAAGATCCGCCTCTCTCATTAGAAGATCCATGGGTCCAACACATGGAAGCCTAATTGGACATGCAGTTTGAGCAACGAGAACCGCCCACTGAAGGCAAAGTAATCTAAGTTAATATGGGAACGGAACAGAATTCGAAACTCATCTTTATAAGCGAGAACTTACCTTCGTCCGAAAAAGAAGACCTATTAGCTCTGATAAAAGAGTATATAAACGTCTTCACTTGGAATTATGAAGACATGCCGGGCCTGGATCCGAAAGTCACAGTCTACTGACTCAATATCAAGTTGGGAGAAAAGCTAATAAAATAACAACAAAGGCATTTTCGCCCCGAATTGATGGAAGCAATAAAATTGAAGTCAAGAAGTTTGTTGATTTGGGTTTTATCCATGAGGAACAACACCTCAATTGGATGGCAAACATTGTCCCCATACTTAAAAAAAATGGTAAGATCCAGATATGCATAGATTTTCGGGATCTTAACACTGCTTGCCCTAAAGATGAATTTTCACTGCTCATAACCAATGTCATGATAGATAATACATGTGACTATGAGAGAATGTCTTTTATGGATGGTTTCTCAGGGTATAATTATATCAAGATGCATCCTAAGAATGAAAGTATACAACTTTTAGAACTTCGTTAGGGATACACTATTATACAGTGATGCCCTTCGGATTAAAAATACTAGTGCGACCTACCAACGAGCAATGAGCATCATCTTCTGAAAACATCTAAGGAAGAATGTCGAGTGTTATGTGGATGACTTGGTAGTTAAAAGAAAGAAAAACGAGGATCACCTGAACGACTTGAGGACCATATTTGACCTCGTGAAGAAGCGCCAATTGAAGATGAATCCCACCAAATCTTTCCTAGGGGTATCCAGTGGTAAGTTCTTGGGGTTTGTTGTAATCTCGAATGGAATACACCTCGATCCTGACAAAATCAAGGCGATTCAAGAGATGCAGCCACCTCGTAATGTAAAAGAACTTAGAGGGTTGCAAGGGAGATTGGCTTATATTCGACGATTTATCGCTAACTTGTCCGGACGATCCCAGCCATTCACAAGGCTCATAAAGAAGGGGGTGTCGTTCATCTAGGATGAAGCGTGTCAGCAGGTCTTCGACGACATAAAGAGGTATCTGACCAACCCATCCGTTCTAGCAGCCCCAATACCAGGGAAGCCTTTCCCCATCTATGTGAGATTGATGGATCATGCCCTGGGAGCATTATTAGCACAGCACAACGAGCAGGGTCAGGAGCAGGCCATCTATTACTTAAGTCACACCATGATTGGCGTCGAGCACAGGTATAACCCAATTGAAAAAGAATATTTAGTTTTAGTATTCACAATTTAAAAAATACAACATTACATAGCTAGAATGTCATCTCTCCGGTTAACCCATTGAAGTTACACATGACAAAATCGGGTGCACTAAGTGGGAGATTAAAAAAATGGGCACTCCTCCTATCGCCACACGATATACACTTTGTCCCTCAGAAGGCCATAAAAGGGCATACAATAGCAGACTTTCTCATAGAACATCCTATACCAGAGCATGAAAAACTCCAGAACGTCATCACTAACAAAACTGCTCAAATCAACCTGGTAGGCGAAGAACAAACCTGACAACTATTCTTTGACGGAACAACAAGGAGAACTGCAGCCAGAGTGGGAGTCATACTAATAAATCCCTACAAACATGTGATATGTAGGGGGTATTCACTCACTAAATTATGCACAAACAATGTTACAAAATATAATGTACTTATTGTTGGCCTCCAATTAGCTCGGCGACTAGGGGTGAAGTACCTAAAAGCATATGGAGACTCTAAACTTATTGTCAACTAATTGACTAGAGAATATGAGGTGAAGTATGAAGACCTCATCCCTTATCTTAAGGCAGCAATTAAGTTAGCCGACAAATTCAAAAGATTCTTCATTAATCATGTTCCTAGATATGAGAACGTGTATGTAGACGCGCTTGCATCCTTAGTCGCAACCTTAGCTATGCCACCCGGAATGAATAAGCAGATCTCAATAGGGAGTCGGGATCTTGTGCATCCAAAGGAGCTAATCGAGGAAGAAAAGGCATACCAAGGAACCTCGTGTTTGGTGTTTCCATTTTATGGACTATGTATTATATGAAATTCTCCCAAAAGACGCCAAAGAGGTGGCCTCAATTAGAAAAGAGATTTACAAATACTACTACGACGCAATGTCGCATACATTGTACCAGAGATCGCATGACGGCATTCTGCTACGTTACCTTTCGAAAAAAGAAGCTGACGAAGTAATCCATGAAATGCACAACAGTACTTTTGGGGCCCATCAGCCAGGACCAAAACTCTGAGACCGTATAAGAAGAGTTGGCTATTTTTGGCCAAAGATGATCACAAATGTCATGAACTATGAGAAGCGCTGCCATGTCTTCCAAATATATACTAACTTCATTCACCAACCACCGGAATACATACATAATTCTGTCGCTAGCTGACCATTTGAAACCTGGGGCATTGACATCATTGGTCCAATTACTCCGCTATCATCTAAAAGGCATCGGTTTATACTCGCTATAACTGACTACATTTCCAAGTGAGCAAAGGTCATCCCCATGAGGGAAGTAAAGACGACAGATGTCATTAAGTTTATGAAGACCCATGTGATATACTACTTTGGCGTACCTAGGCGAATTATCCATAAGAATGGTCTCCAGTTTGCTAGCCAAAGATTCACGCAATTCTGTAATAAATTCAGAATCCAAAACATTGCATCGACACCTTATAATCCGGCAACAAATGGACTATCCAAGGCCTTCAATAAGACTATCGTCAAGTTACTTCAGAAATTTGTGTCCTCCAGTAAATGGGACTTGGACGACAAGCTAGGAGAATACTTGTGGGCTTACTAAATCATGGTCGAAACTCCAATAAATCCTACACCATTCTTCTTAGTTTACAAGTGCGAAACAGTTTTGCCACTCGAAGAACAAATGCTTTCTCTACAAGTCGCATTAGCTGTAAAAATAATGACAGAAGAACAACACCAGTGACGATTGTGATAACTTGAAATGCTTGATGAAAAGCATTTAAAGGCACAATAGCAAATAGAGCTATATCAGGCTCGAATCTCAAAGGCTTTCAACAAAAAAGTCAATCGAAGAACCTTCAAGGAAAGAGACTTGGTCTTAGCTGTTAAAAGACCAATGATCATGACCGACAAAATTAAAGGAAAGTTTGAGCCTAAGTGGGAAGGCCCCTGTGTAGTAGAAACTATCTACTCAAATGGAGCATATCGCCTAATCAACCAAGATGGAGATAGAATGATAATGCCTATCAAAACTAGATTCTTGAAGAGATACTACATATAGTCACTCACTTTCAAAAAAAAAAATTGCATGTGCAAATAACAAATTTTGCTACCCAAATGCTACCAAGGCAACAAGAAGAGAATTTATTTCTTGCCAACCTATCACGCTAGGGTAAAAAGTATGAATTGTCCAATGTCATTAGAACAATGGGAAGAGGACACCTTCCTCGCAAACTCTATCATATTGGGAGCATGAGTATGAAATTAAACTATCCAAAGCTGAAAGGTGAAGGGAAGAGAGAACATTTGACATTTAATTCCAAACAAAACTCTCGATAACTCATCATACTGAGAGGAATAGCATGGCTAGCCCAACGCAAACGATAATTAGTAAAGGCATACCAAATCCGTTTATAATTAGGGGTTTGCTAAAAACTTTGCAAACCTGTCATGTTAAACTCTTATCTCTAACAGCGAGATTTAAATCATCTCATCTGTATCACCATATAAACAACATACGTCGTGAACCTGTCATGTTAAGCTCTTACCTCTAACAGTGAGATTTGGACTATCTCATCCATATTACTACATAAACGAAACTCATCGCAAATCCATCATGTTAAGCTCTTATCTTTGGCAGTGAGATTTGAGTATCTCACCGACTTCGCAAGTCATCCCATAAATGCTTCAGTGAACAATTATTATTCTGATCCTGACCCGATCATTGGCTCTGTCTGCTTTCAGGCGAGTCACTCACAAATCTCAAATTGATTATGTCTGTTGTCCAGGCGAATCACCCTGGCTCTGTCTTCTTTCCAAGCGAGTCAATCATAAATCTCAATTCAATTCAATCTGCTATCCAGATGAATCTCCTTGACTCTATCTGCTTTCTAGGCGAATCAACTTATGATCCTGACTCGATCATCGATTTTGCCTGTTATCCAAGCAAATCACTCTAACTCTGTCTGCTTTCCAAGCGAGTCAACATATGATTCTGACCAGATCATCGATTCTATCTGTTATCCAGGCGAATCAACCCGTAGGCATATTAGCCATACCTCTGTTTGCGGGTTCTGTGATCCTGACCTGATCATTGGTTTTGTCTGCTTTCTAGGCGAGTCAACCTATGATCTTGATCTGATCATCAATTTTGTCTGTTATCCAGGCAAATCACCCCATAGGTATGTCAGTCATAGCTCTATCTATGGTTTTTTTGATCCTAACCTGATCACTTCGGCTCTGTCTGCTTTCCAGGCGAGTCAACCACAAATCTCAAATCGATTATGTCTGTTATCCAGGCGAATCACCCTGCCTCTGTCTATTTTCCAGGCGAGTCAACCATAAATCTCAAATCGATTATATCTGTTATCTAAGTGAATTATTATGGCTCTGTCTACCTTCGAGGCGAGTCACCCCCACTACAAATTTCAAAGCTAAACTTATTATGATCCCACCATTCCCATGATAAGTTCCATTTTTCGCAACTCTATCTTCCAGAAATCCACAATTCCACAGTTCTAATTTTTCACCCCGACTTTGTCTGCTTTTCAGACCCGACTTTGTCTGCTTTCCCAACAAGTTTATTGAAAATAAAGGAAGTGGCTATGGAAGCAACGCAATGTACTACAGATCCAAAAAGTTTACCCTAAAAAACCTCGGGATATCCGCAAGAGTGTCACGCTGAAATTCAGAACAATGAACAATGCAGTATATTGAGGCTAAATTGTTTATTCAATAATAAGGCAAAGGAAGAAAGTGAACATTATTGTTCAAAAGAAGTAAAGCAGAAAAGAAAGAGAGGGTGAAATAATTAAGGGTTGCCTAAAACGCTTAAATTTGACTCTACCTCTTCAAGAGCTGCTCACCGAGTCTCCTCCACAGTTGATAATACTTGATGGCGTAATTCGTCTTCATCGATGGCCAGCTATTGAGAAGCTTTCACCCTAGCACCCTCAATCACCTTGCTCCGCATATTAACTTTCCACTGAAGCTGGCCGTGGTGCAAAACAAGTCAGTCCTGTCTCTTCAACACTTCATCTTGCTTCGCTTGAGCAGTTGCAAAAATGGCTTGGGCTTTGGCGATTGTCTCACGAGCACAGTCTATAGTGGCTTGATTGACATCCTGCTCGAACCTCGCCTACTCTATTTCTCCATTCATTACCTCTTGATTTGTCTGGAGGTTACTAACTTCAGCGGTCCAGACTTCGTCTTGGCGGCAAAACTCCTCTTGCCATATGAACAACTCTGCCCTGCGATGAACAACTTCAATTTCTGTTATAGCAATGACATCAACTCGTCGAAGAGTCTCCAATCCCTAAACCTATTCATCTAAAGCAGTTAGGAGAGGCTGATAAGGAACAACTCATTCTGATCCTCCGATATTCTCAATATTGGTCAGATAATTCAACAACATCGGGTGCCCAAGCTCTATGGAGTGACGGCCATCTAAGAACATGGACACGCACTATCGTAATAAACGCAAGAAGTTCATGATGCTATGCTGGAAAAACTCCTCAAGTGGATTGTCATCAGGAACAACTTGGGTTGAGGCTGGAGCTAGTATTAAAACAGGAGTTATAGAAGGTGTTGTGATGCTAGGAGAAGTCTCGCCGCTTAAGACCACCGTGATGTGCGGCGCAAATAATTACAACAATGGACGAGCTGATTTTGGAATCTTGGACGAAGGTCCCCCTGAAATCACTATGATGGTGGTGATGGGAGCGGACTCCAAAAGAGAACTCTCTTCCAGAACATTCAAGACCACCGTGATGTGCGGCGCAAATAATTGCAACAATGGACGAGCTGATTTTAGAATCTTGGACGAAGGTCCCCCTGAAATCACTATGATGGTGGTGATGGGAGCGGACTCCAAAAGAGAACTCTCTTCCAGAACATTCCCCGTGCTGGATCCTGCTCCCTCAAAAGAAAACATCAATGACGGTTCGAAAGTAGGAGAAACCCTAGTTGAGGGCCCCACACCCGGATCAGTAGATGATGAGATAGCAATGACCTTTACACTTTCCATCGCAGGTGGAGGCAGAGTTGCAATAGTAGCGGCTAGCAGATTACTTGGCTGAGCACTAATATTTACAAAATGAGCATAATAAATGAGCAATGAAGATACAACAGAATGTAATTCATTGATGAGGACTATACACAAAAATAATACTTGCAATGCTAGTCGAAGTAGCCGGAGGATGAATACCTTCGGAAGCGACTGTCTCCAATTCCTTGGGACGAAGGTGACTATGTTTACTTGTGTCGGGGGTAGGAGCAAGGCATCCACATTAGATGTAGCACCACCACCATCACCACCATGACTGCTAGAGCCCGAATAATCAATACGCTCAGATGAGAGCGATTGATTAGAAATAAAATGGGACTACGGTGAACCGACACCTGAAATATAACCCATTACATAATGACAAAAGCAGAAAGAGGCAAAAAAGCAAAGTATTGGGGGTTGAACTTACAAGAAAATACCAATCTTGTTATCAGACTACGAGGTGGAGTTGGCATCCCAGGCATCATAACTTGTGGAGAAGGAGTAGAACCAATGCCCAAACTAGCTACAATAACAAAATCTAGCTTTAAAGCGTTAGGAGCAACTTTAGGAACAGTTTCTGGGATGACCGCCACAAGCGCAGCAACATCGAAGCAACTTTATGAGCAGCCACTATGGGCATAGGAATCTCCACAGCTGCTCCAACAACCTCTGAGGAACGTTGAGGCGACGACAACTGTTTGGCCAGTTCGGTGGTAAGAGAACGACGAGATTTTTTTACCAGGCGAGTAGAACTAGAGAGCTCACCGATCTGGTGCATTTTGCCACAGTCTCATAATCTCCTCGAGCAGGCGCATCTCTTTGACAATGTGCAATAGGTTGGGATGGAACATCAGCTAGTGCACGCATGTTAGCTTGCTTAGGTACGTCAACTGGTGCAGAAACGTCAACTTGGGCTGGCACAGCAATCTGGACTAGAGCATTTCCTTGAATAGGCATATCACTTGGAGTAGGTACTGTAGGCACCATACCAACAATAACATCATCATCATCATCATTATCAACTGAAAGAAAATCATCCATGCCTCATACTCGGATGACTTCGGCACCCTTCTTTTGAGAATAAAACGCCTCAATTTCCTTCATACACAAGTGGTTGATCGAAAAAGAGACGGTTGTAGTGTTGATGCTATAGTACCAAGAACAAAATCCGAGTGACATGCAAAGGATGGGAGTTTTCTGAGGCAAGGCAAAGTGAGTTCTTGTGTAGCCAGCAGAGAAATGCTACCATCCTTTAGCAACCTCGAACAAATTACCTAGGGATTGCAACAAAGTGTTGGGGTTACCAACATAGAGTTGCGAATACTCGAATTGGCGGGCAAACTAACACGTCGAGTGTTGGGGTTACCAATATCGTATTTCAATCTGGCTAGGAAATACGATTCAAGGAAGCAAATCGACCCTTGACGGTATAGCGTATACCCTAGCCAGATGTTGATCATCCACCAGAAGAAACCAAAAGAAGGGGTGGTGTAGCCGTCAGGACCAGTGGTATCTCAAAATTCTTCTCCATAAGCTCCTCCACAGAAGTCGAGAATGGGAGTCTGCGCAGTCAAGTACACAACTTCAATAGCTATAGCATCATGGGGAACGGACGGGATGACATAGCGCTTCAGCTAGCGCATGAGGAAGCCCGCTATCAGTCCCCTTCGAAAATGGGATTCTGTGCTTGATAATGGAAACTTTGAAAACTTGTTCGCGCCTTAAAACCATCTTCATCTGACTCGGCCACGTACGAGGTGACACCAAAATGAGCTATCATAGCCTCGATACTAGCTTGGCTAAGGGGATCCAGCTTTGTCATTGCAACCTCCGCATGATCAATATCTTGAAATAGGTAGTTAACCCATAACTTTTGACTAACATATTGATTCCTTATTCTAGTGACATCTTGATAGATGCAGTAGTGACACATCACCTCTCAGTATGCATCGTACACCTGAGAATCCTGTTCTTCATCCATTGTAGCTCCTGTGTCGTCAAAATTATCTCTTTGTGTGGTGGTTCTCCCATTGACAATAAGGAGACTTCAAACATCTCATGGAAAGTAAGATCAAGCTCACCTACGGGAGTGAAAAATATCCCGGACTTGGGATTTTACATCTTCAGAATGCTGAACAGATGGTAGGTGCTGTTCGGAAGACTACATTGCACGTTTCTAATAGCCCCGTATAGTCCGGTATCCCTCAATATTGCTTCAAATTTGGAGAAAACAAGGTTGATCATTCTGCTCCACCATGTCCTATCTGTGGAATGGATCCATCCAGGAGTACGAAAGTTTTGAGTCGGGTATTGTCCCTTCGACTTTAAGAAATCGTTGAGAAAAGTGCCTACCAGTTGAGGAGATTCTCCAAGAGGGTAATCATTCCCTTCTCTTTCTAGCAGCAAGCCAGTGAGGAACCTACCGGGACTATCTTTGTAAGGATTATGGCTGTCAAAATTACTAACAGGGATGTCGTCTTGATACTTGGCGAGGCTCCACTTCATGTGGCACGGGACGGAGATATTCTGAAGATAGGTTAAAGAGCAACTCCTCGCTATCTCCAAAATGAACATTCTTATGTTGTCGATTTGACGAAGCCACTTGTACTCGTCTTCATAAAGCGACTCCTTCGAAACGAGTATTAAATTGCCAAAGAGGAAGACCGACTTCTCAAGTTCTTCTCTATCTGCGCCTTCAAGTGGGGCGTCACTTATCAACTCCCACAGAGTAGATGAACTGCAGTTGGATAGTCTATCCCTGCGATCGTCGCTGCTATCTGGAGTGAACGAGGGGATTGGCCTATGAAATCTGCATTGAATTCTACCATCAGGGCCTCCTCAGAAGTTGAAATGATGGTGCTTCAATAGAGAAGTGGTGTAGTTCACTGTCAAAGAAGCAAAGAAGAAGTTAGAGGATCATAAAATAATCTGGAAAATTTCTTAAGTAAAGAAACGTAGAGTTATTGCACAAAACGAAGCGAAATGAGAGGCTAATAGCCTTGCGCAGCAAAAAGTGAGGCTATTGCCTCACACAGCCTTTACACGAGGCTGTAGCCTCGCGTTACTACTCGCGAGGCTACACAGCCTCGTGTCAAACTCCCCAAGGGAGGTTCGCCGGCGGCGGCAATGTCTAATGCCGCCGATAGTGAAAATTGGTTCTAAACCCTAAATTATTCCAAACGTCATAATTAAAATCCTCCATTGAGGCCTCATATCAAGATTCTACTCAAAAAAAAAGGAGAAAAACAAGATTTGGAGAAGATTTTACCTCCAAGAATGGGGGACCCATCCAACATTGACGACCGACAGTCGTGAGGCTAAGACAGTGCCGCTCCGACTGATTAGAGACTTCTTTGGTGCCATTTAACAAAGATTGATCAAAAAATCCGAAGAAAATCGAAGGAAATTCAATGGGATTTGAAGAGAGAGAATGGGTTTCTTTGAAATGAAGAAAGGAAGAAGATGAAGGAGCTATTTAAAGGAGGAAATGGTGCCTAAAGGGGCTAAAATTTTGCAAGGTAGTTACTATTTATCCGCGGGGCTATTTTGCGCGAGGTTATTAACTCTGTGTAACTAAATCTTAATAAAATTTGGATGACAAACACTTGAGAAGTTGAAGTCCAAAGTATTTCAAAACTTGTTAGGGATTAATAAATGAGATTCTATAAACTTTGGAGGGGGTCCTGTAGGCAGAGAAAATTTGAAAGTAAGAGAAAAAAGCCACATGGGACGAAATAGCCTTGCGTACACGAGGCTAACTGCCTCGCGTGGGGCAAATAGCCCTGAGCGGGGCTATTAGCCCCACGCGGGGATGACAGCCTTGTGCGCCGGACTATTCCAGTTTCCAAACTAGGTTTCATTATAAATTTTTACCCGAATTTCGACTCTAATTATATCCAATCACCTAGAATTAAAGATCTCATATCCAGATACAAGTTTAGAGATGAGATTTGACTAGAATTCTATCTTTATCTCTAAGAAAACTCTAAAATCTATAAATAGGGGCCAAGAAGGGGATTTTTAGGATCTTTTGGGAGAGAGATCATTGGAGACCAGTTTAATTTTATAAAAAGCATGCCGACCAGCAGAAAGAGCTGCCAGCCAGAAGTTTCTTCATATTCTCCACGTTCAAGATTAATTTTCGGGTGTTAGATCGTCAACTGAGTATAAGGGCGACGCTTCATAGCTACGTTAGAATCCACTTCTTTTGTAAAAGAGAGATACGTGTTCTATAAATCCTCTTGTTATTTTCTTTGCTTTCTTTTCATTGTAATTTGGATATTTTTCATTGTAAATTTTATAAATCCATGGCATTGAACGGAGGCACGATTTTTGAGGGAAACAATAGATACTTATCAATAGTTAGATCCACCAAAAATAAAATAGGACTTGATATACATTAAGGAACAGACAAAATTAAGGAGTGATGGACTCTTTTTAGTTGACTATGTTTATATTACAAAAATGTAATAAGTGCATGTGGTATGTTACCTAGTTTCATTTGAGATATTTTCATAGTTTTAGTGACAATTATCGTACTTATACTTTGTTGGATTTATTTAAAATAAAATATTATTATTAATTTGACTAAAGAATTAACGTTTTGTTTTTTTACATTTTTGATGTAATGTAAATGTCATGTTTGCTAAGACTTATCTAGTTATCATTCAATGCTGAAAGTTTCAGTTATCTACACTACGATTAGTGGAGCATTATATGTGGTATCAAAGCCAAGACTCTTTAAGTTGGTTCAAGTGATTTGAACAGACTTTGATATCATCACACTTAACAAATTCAAAATTGATTTAATTTTGTTAGACCATTTTGGATTAAATATTGATATATATAAATAAAAATTTTCTATGTAAATATATTTACTTTATTGTTATTATCTAAATTTTGTTACTTTACCATATAACGAACTAAATGTTAAATGGAATAATAAGTACAATGAGTGGGAGTATAACTTTTAGTTAAATGTATAGATTGTATTCAGTAGTAGTCTATAAGAAGGAATTATAAGCCAATGTATTACCAATCTTGAGTGATAACTTATGGTCAAAATCGTAGTCTTTGGAAAACTGATTCTTAGTACCTTCCATGTAATTATTAATTGTCAGAAGAGGAATGTCGTGTTCAAGATATGAAATCACCCTAAGTTTGAGTTCATTAGATGCAAAAGTATCATGAAGCCAATAGAATTTAGCTTATCTTCAAGAGGAAGTATTAGCACATGGATGCCTTTCTAGCTGATATTTCAATGGTGTCAGAGTTCATGAACGTTTTTGAGAATTTCTCGAGACTACCACTATACAGAGTAGTAGTCTTCGCTATTGACCTCATTTTTAGTATCGCGCCTATCTCAAGCACCGCATCAAATGGGTAGTGGAGTTAGAGGAAGTGAAAGACTAGTTGGATGAATTGGAATCTAAAAGTTTTCTTAACCATAAACTTTACTTAGGTGCACCAGTACTTTTGATTTGAAAGAAGGATGGAGACAAGAGATTATATATTAATATAGATGATTGAATATGGTCACTATTGAAAATTGGTACCCACTATCATGGATTGATGGTTTGTTCGATCGATTTAGTGGATCTAGAGTAATTGGAACTTAAGTCTGAATATCTCCAAGTGAAGATGAAAGAATCATACATTCCTAAAATGGCTTCTTGAACTTGGTGCAGACATTTTGATTTTTAGTGGTGTCATTCAGAATAACAAATGCATTTGTTTATTTGTAAAACTGACGAATCGTGTATTTGCTCCATATTTGGATAAATTTGTAGTTGCGTTCATAGATGATATATTTTATTATTCTAAGAGGATCATGTTAATTACTTAAGAATAGTTTTGGAGATATTAAGAAAGGAGAGACTATATGAAAAGCTAGCAAGTGTGAGTTTTGGTTAAGTAGAAATTCATTTTTTGGGACACATTATTTCGGAAGATCCTAGCAAGATCTCAGCAGTAAAGGATTGGCATGTTCCAAAAATTGTGTCTAAAGTGTAAACTTTTCTCGAATTAGTTGGTTATTATCAGAAATTCATGCATATCTTTTTTTAAGATTGCAGGACCTTGACTAAGTTTCTGAGAAATGTAGAGTAGTATGACTAGATAACTGAATGTGATTCAAATTTTGAACGGTTAAAAAAGAGGCTCACTACAACACTAGTATTAGCCATACCATAAAACACTAAAAAGTTGTATATAGTGATGCATCCGATAGGGGATTAAATTTTTTGTGTAGATGAAACATTGTCAAATGATAGCTTATGCCTCTTGGCAATTAAGACTGCATGAGAAAAACTACCCCACTCATTATTTGGAGCTTGAAACCATAAAATTATATCTTAAAGATTTAGAGACATTATTTTCTGGGTAGTATAGTGGAGATCTATATAGAACAAAAGGGTTTTATGTATGTTTTCATTTAGAACAAACTCAATATAAGATAGAGAAGGTGGTTCGAATTGATAGCAGATTACCTACATCTACTGAAATTTGCCTACAATATCAATTACCAAGTAAACATCACGGTGGCACTATTTAAGGCTCTATATGTGAGAAAATTTATATCACTGATATACATGGGTTTTCACAGAGAAAGGAATTTACTTGGACTAAAGATGATTATACAAATAGTAGACAAAGTTAACTTAATTCGGTAATATTTGAAAGCAACTCAAGATCGATCGAAAAAATAGGCAGCCAATCGATGACGGTTTCTAGAATTTCTAATAGGAGAATCATTGCTCTTTAAGATTTCGCTTATGCAAGAAGTTGTTCATTTTGGCAATTATAGAAAGTTAAGCCAAGGTTTATTACAGCATTGAGATCTTAGAGCGAATAGGCAAAGTTTCCTATCACTTAGCATTACTGTCTAATTTGGAGGGAGTACACAATATTTTCCACATCTCACAACTAAAGTGATATGTATGTGATGAGACACACATCGAGGATTACTCAAACTTAAGATCGAACTAGAATTCTCCTATCCAAAGAAATCAGTAATCATAATTGACCACATAGAGAAAACAATATTGAACAAGGGAGTACCATTTGTGTTGGTTTCTTGGAATCGATATTCGAGGCGAGAGACGACTTGGGAATGAGAGGAAGATATTCAAGATCGATTTCCGCACTTATTTGAGTAAAATTATAATCCTCTTTTACATTACTTGAGTTTTAAAAAATTTTGAGGATGAAATTTATACTTAAGGGATAGGATGTGACAACCACTTTTATCATGTTTTATTTTTTAAGTTTCTAATTCATTCAAAATATTATTTGTGAAAAAAGTATATTAGAAGATAAATAGAAATAAAAGAAAAGAAACCAAATAGGGCCAACTCCTAAATAAATAAATAAATAAATTAGATTGGTTCTTATCTAATAATTTAGATAAGGATTAATTTGGTTTACTTTAACAAAAAAATAGAGTTTCTAATTTGATTTTTATCTAATAGGGTAAGAGTCTAAATAGATAATGAATCTAAATAGAAACCTAATTCTTAGATTGACTTTTATCTAATAATTAGTTATCTAGTTTTCTTTAGCTAATATGATTCTATTTTAATTATTTAATCTTCTTTAACTAAATAGAAACACAATCCTTTCCTTACTTCTCAATGCAAGAAAAAAATTGAGAGAATATTTGTGAGATAAAAAAAAAAAGAGAAATAGGGGAAAGAAAAAAAATCAGAGAATTTCTGCAAGAGTCTGGGAGTATTTTTGGAGAGTTTATTATCATTCAAGGCAAAATATTTAGATCCAATTTAGATCAAAGCGAAGATGAGTCCAACTCACAAATAAACATGCTAACAAATATAAAAAATCAGAGAATTTCTGCAAGAGTCTGGGAGTATTTTTGGAGAGTTTATTATCATTCAAGGCAAAATATTTAGATCCAATTTAGATCAAAGCGAAGATGAGTCCAACTCACAAATAAACATGCTAACAAATATATATATATATATATATATATATATATATATATATATATATATATATATATATATATATATATATATATATATATATATATATATATATATATATATATATATATATATATATATATATATATATATATATATATATATATATATATATATATATATATATATATATATATATATATATATATATATATATATATATATATAATATGAGGATGTGCGGATTGATTTTTCTATTAAATTGTAAATAATATGTTCTTATTGAAATATACCTAAAAATTTAGATTATGCACGATTTATAAATCATATATTTATTTTCTTATTTAGGACAAAAATTTATGAGTTTTAAATTTTATTTATTCGTTCATCTTCTATCGAGTTAATTGAAATTTTTAAATAAATATTTTCTTATTGTTCCATTGCCTGCACATATGCATTATTCACTTATGCCTTGGCATTAAAAAAAATTATTCACCAAGTATATTTCCCCTAAACTAAATTCTTGTTGATTTAATTCTATTCTGATTGATATAATTCTATTTTAAAATAGTTAACAATTTGAACTAAAAAAATAGATAAAGCCTCGCATCCCTTATTTGCCTCCTCATTGACAAGCAAAATTTTACCAATTAACCAAACTACGAATCCTGAAATATTGAGACAGAAAGAAGAGTAAAATATGTTAAAAAATAAAAATCTTCTATAGTCTAAGAAAAAGATAGCAATTATAAGACTTTGCAAAGTGCAGTAGGAAATACAAATTAGTTAAAAGTAACAATCAGAATGGTATAGTAGGTTGGAAGTCATTCAAATTGGTCATCCAAAATTATCTATTATGATTTGCTAATATAAACACAAAATATATTAAAGACAATATTAATGAAACCAACTTCAACTTCTATGAACAACTAATCACACGCAAACACATATATTAAACTAAGCACAAAGCAACTAAAATGAGCAAAACACAACAATCATACTTAATACTAATTACAATTAGTGGGTGGCTAATCCCACCACTTCAGCCAACTGATTCCTAATTGATGAAAGTTTTTTTTATTATATCTTGATATAAATATGGTCTTTAATTTGGATTTATTTTCATATTCAAATTCAATTCTTATTATAAAATTTGAAATTTGGATCTACATATCTTTATTGTAGCTTTATTTTTTTTTTTCTTATGCATAGTAATCAACTACTAAATAGAGTGTTTTAATATTCTAGTCTAGAGAGAGAAAATCGAGTGTTCCAATGATATATTCACTTGTCAATCCTTTATATTTTTATATATTTAAGTATTTTTATTATTTGAATTCAATGGCATATTCGTATAATATCAAATACGAAAATTTTCTTTTCAATATCATATCCTTACCCATTATATATATGTGTGTATATATATATATATATATATATATATATATATATATATATATATATATATATATATATATATATATATATATATATATATATCATATAAAAGACCACATTAAAATTTTTAGTTCACATATTTTTATTTATATACTAAAAAGAAAAAGAAGATAGACACTGAAACGAAATATAATAAAACATCAACTAAATACAAACTGTTATCATACGTGATTGGTAATAAATCATTAGACATTGCACTATATATTATTCTCTAATATTATTGTTACTAAATATTAAATTTTAATGATGATTACCACTCCACTTAACTAAACTTACTGAATTGACATGCATCGGGTTTTTAGGAGAGATTAAAAACTTATATGATTTGATAGTTGAACGTAACTATGCCACTGTTTCCTTTTATGAAAGAATCATAATAGGCTCCACTTAAAATTGCCACAATTTCCTTTTTGAGAGGATTGGGATAGCTTCCGATCAAAATTGACAATGCTTTCCTTTTTAGAGAATTGAGATATGTTCCAATCAAATTTGTTGTTCCATTTCCCTATCTGGGGATCCATTCAGACCAAACATGTTTATATTTTCCTAAATTTTCAAATATCATAATTAAAACACATTAATTGAAAGACTAATGATAAACCATCTAATATTTAAAACATGAGATTTCTCCCGTTTTACTTGCAC
The DNA here is from genome assembly GCA_036321105.1 of Dracaena cambodiana. Taxonomy (NCBI): domain Eukaryota; kingdom Viridiplantae; phylum Streptophyta; class Magnoliopsida; order Asparagales; family Asparagaceae; genus Dracaena; species Dracaena cambodiana. Next base: position 21,855,037 of record JAYEPQ010000017.1, read on the forward strand.
ATGATTTTTTATGATACTAAGATAGTATTGTTTCATATAGTTTACTATATATTATTGGATCGTTTTACTGATTATGCTGATTATAGATTACTACACATTGATACTTATCAAAAGTTAGATCTGCTAAAAACAGAGCAGGATTTGACGTATTTTTAAGGAACATGCTAAATTACAGAAGTGATGGATTCTTTTTAGTAGACTATTTTCATATTAGGAAAATGTAATAAGTGCATGTGGCACATTATCTAGTTTATTTGAGATATTTTCATTGTTTCAGAGACAGTTATCACAGTTATACTTTGCTGGATATTTAAAATAAAGACATTAATATTAATTTGATTAAAAAAATTAATGTTTATTTTTTATATTTCTATTGTAATGTGACTGTCATATTTCCTGAGACTTGTCATATTATCATTAGACACTGAATATTCCTGCTATCCAAACTCCTGTTAGTGGAGCGTTACAGTCATAAGAGCACGTTACTATACTTCAGTGGATAATCAAGCAAGGACCATTGATTTCTAGTACTCCAAGAGAAGAGATAGTTATATGGAAAATGATAAATGCAATTGTGGAGCTTCGGTCATTAGAGTTACTAGCCAATCAGTATCAAACTAGCCACGAAAAAAAACTGATTTTCATAGTTCAATAGAACATCGCGATGGATGGTTTCTTTCAAGCACCTTAGTAATCACGAGGTATCTTGCCAATGTAATACTGAATGTGATTGCATATATTGTATAGGTCAAGCAGTTTAC